>OU898280.1:136019780-136140929 GCA_918026665.1 Diabrotica balteata
CATAACCGTGGGCAGCATAATCAACACTTGCTATGGATGCTAAGTAGTCCATGTAATATAGCTGAGGACCTTCTTTGTCATCATATCCAGCTAGAAGAAGGTTTACATGGTATGCACTCTAAAATGTAAAAGACTATCACTAAACTAAATTGAAAACAAACAAAAAAATTGGCATATAATTACAAATAAGCACATCAAAAATGTCTACAGAACACACAGTTTTTTTTCTCTTAAATATAAACATTTTAATTGGATTTGAAAACAACACACCATTATAACACCAGATAAGGAATTCATCTTACTTCCAAATCAGGACCTGTAGCAGTTGCAAATAGAAAGACAAGAGGTTCTAAGATATGATCAATATATTGATATTAATTCAAAGTGCTTTCCCAAAAAAAAAGCCCTAGCTTTATCTGTGAATAACACAGAACTCCATTCTTATAAGCTCCAATGTACAAGTTATTGTGTCCATCTTAATCTGAGTGATTTATGTAATCTATTCCTTAAAGATTGGTCATATACAGTAATGTTGTGGGTATTTTCTAAGGCCCCACAGAGTTCATGTACAGTTATATGAACATTTCAACTAGCTAATCATATCACATACTGATCCTGTTGAGGAATAGCCGCAAGTTGACGAACTCCATTTCTTTCAGCGATATTACCAAATTGTTTATATCAATGTTACAATCACAAAATTACGCTCCGAGACACATCAAAATGACATGCAACATTAGCCTCAATCATATTCACAGTACTTACTATTTGAATATGTGTTATATGCTGATACTGCATGACTATTGTTGCTTTAATATTCTTGTTTTAGTAAAATTTTAATCTAAATACAGACTATCTTTAAAATTTGAAGCACTTTTTCTTTACAATTTGAAGCAATTAATTGTATGAATTTAAGACACTGTCACTTTTGCCTTAATAAAACTGCGATTGACAGATTAATTTATGTGGCTCATCTTGATTTGTATGGAACAAGTTTTCAAATCGTAGGATATATATTAAAGATGGGCATTATATAACGTATTCGGATAAATAACACTATTACCAATAAGTATTCGTTTTCTCAATAATAGGTTACAGCAAACTGCCTATTACTTTTGTCACAGTGTAACTAACTTTGGTATTTCGAATCGACATTCGATATGTTGACGTGACATCATCGAACGATGAGAATCGTTCCTTCAATCGGTAACAGAATAGGAATGGTCATTGTCACCGAATTTATGATGAGCTTTATGTTTTGGCACTTAAATAGCTGGTAATACCATTGTAAGCACGTACGATTATTTAGACGGAGAATTATGTATATATGATTTATAATATAGTATATTATAGTATAGTAGTTGAATCATATATGTTTAAGCCTCTGTCAGCTGTATATGTTTAATGTTTATTTTTAACAACCATCAAACATACCCAGAATATTTATCACTCACGGTTGAAACAAAAATAAACTATTAACAGTAGAAAGTGTTCGTTTATTGAAAAAGATATGAATACTACTAGAAACTATAGCGGAATGGAGCTGCTTGCAGCTTGGGTAATAGGCGACAAAAGTAATAGGTTACCGGAACCTATTACCTGTCTGTCAACGGAACGATGGAACGTATTACTACAAAGTAACTGTATTTTCCAAGGCTAATATATATATATATATATAATATAATATATATATATATATATATATATTCTTAGAAAGGGCTTTAGTGACTATGTGAATAATATATACGGATATATTGGGTTTAGTAGTCAATATATTGGCCTTTAAGTAAAACTCTTTTAGGTTTGCTAAGCTTTCGAGTTTATTTTACATTGTACCACTCTTTACCATATATTCCAGGTTTAACAAATAGACTACTAAATACATTTAGAGAAGTACCTAATATCAAAATTGGAACCAGAAATATAAAAACAATATCGAAATTATATTACTAAACTTTTAAAACACCCTTAAATAATAGAGAAAGCTCCAATGTAGTATTACTCTCTACCCTGTAATAATTGTAATAGAATATATATTGGGAGAAACGTCCAGAAATTTATCCGGAAGATTAACATCTCACAAGAGTGATATTAATCTGAATAAAGTACAAGCCTGTTGCATTAAGTGAACATTGTATTACAATGGGCCATACGCCTAACTATGATCAAACAGAAATATTGAGAAGGGAAAGAAATTACAACAAAAGACTGTTTCTAGAAATGTGTTTAATTAAAACTACACAAAACACCTTAAACAAAAGAGAAGACATTGAAAATCTTAGTGCTATATACAGTAATCTTCTTTTAAATAAAAGATAACAATATAAAAGTTCTTAAAATTACGCATATGAAAGGGATTATTCCAAGTTCAAATGAGATAAAATTTATTTTTATTTGTATTTTTTCTTTCTTAAATACTTAGAAACATAAACTCTGTTGCTTGTTTAATAAACTAATATTATATCAAAATTTGCAATGAAGGTTTGCATAAACATAGAAACTTCTTCTGTCAAACTCACCTAAAATAAATATAAAAAAATAGAAGAGATATGGAAACCTTAGTAATAAGTTTTGACAGAAATAAAAAGTAAATCAAATTTAATGTCATTATGTTAATGACATAATGACAAAATGTAAAATTTTTGCTAATTTTAAAAGACAATTCTCACAAGGGTAAGCCTATTTAAGACATAAGAACTTCATTTTTCTAATGTAAATTTTTTATGTTAATTTTTAGTTGTTTTGAAAAAGAGTAAAATAAACTCGAAAGCTTAGCAAACCTAAAGAGTTTTACTTAAAAGGCCAATATATTGACTACTAAAACCCAATATATCCGTATATATATATATATATATATATATATATATATATATATATTTATATATAATATATATACATATATATTTCAGTTTTTATTGAAAAAATGTGTAATAATATTGGTCTTCCTTTTTTGATTTTTGATGAGTGTACATGTAAATCATTCCAAATTGTAAATTATGTTTCTTTGTCTTTCTATGTCAATTTTGAAAATGTAGTGAATATTGTTAAAAATCTGTGAGAACATTGATCATTCCCAAATACTACAAACAAACAGTTCTGTCGTGTTTGGGTGTGAACAATTAGGAAAAATAATAATTATCACTTACTCTGCTTCTGAGTGCATCTGCCAAATTTCTTCTAGTAAATGCTGCAGCTTCTTGGGGACTCAATTCATAGGTATTTCTCATTTTGTATAGTTGAATATTTTTTGCTATATACTCTGCAAACTGTGTAGTATCCCCAGACTCACCAGATACAGCCATAACAAGCTTATTGGAAAGTTTATGAAGCTTGCTTTCATCTAAAAATATAAATATTTTTGAGTGATATTGATATGTACAGCAATTACCAGAATTTAGTAATGAGGCATTTAAGAAATTGATATTAAGAGATAGTCAACAATATAATTACAAATTTACTTTTTATCAAAAAAATACCTAGTTCCCATACCAAATTCATTAAAACAGCACCAATTGATTTAAAAATGTAATAGTACTTAGTTGTAAAATAACTAAAAAAACTAAAGTTATATAGTGTCGACATGCGCTTCTACTATGAGAGTGAATGACATCCCTTCTAGAAAGAGAACATTTAAAAATTCAAAATAACCCCAGATTCCATGATTTTTTTTGGTAACTCAATACTTTTCAAGTTATTTGTAATTTAAAATGTGGCCTAAAAAGTGTTACTACTTTTTTGCAAATAGCACCAAACAGAATAATTTAAGAAAAAAAAGTTTATGAAACAGTAAGTAAACTTATCATAGACAGTTTTAAAATGAATATAAGACGATTTCTAAAGGAAGTTTGAACATTTTTTTTTAATTAATAAAAATTTCCTTTTTGCCAAATGACTTGAAAAAGTAAAAAAAAGAAAAAAGTACAAATAAATAGATCTAAATAAAAATTTAGAAGAGCAATTAAAAAACAATTGAACTATTTTTAAATATTTTTCAAATTCTCTTGATAAAGTTAGTTAAAAAAGAGTTAGTTAAGTGAAATATGTAAGGTTGATACAAAAAAATTTAGTGACTAAACATTGATATCTCTAAAATTGTGTCACTCACAACATATGGGGCTCCAAATATGGTTGGAAAAAATGTGGACTTTATAAAATTGATTATGGAAACTATTGGACATCCAGTTGTTCTTTTCGTTGTATTATTCACCTGGAAGTGTTGTGTGAAAAATCTGGATTTTCTACTAAATGATACAATGTTAGTTGTAACACAAACAGTGAATTTTATAGTTGTCTTGCCACCTCACAAATGAGATTTTTGTGTGCTCCTACTGGGAGTTCAATCGTCTCAAAATGAACTGTTAATCCTCAACAATGTGAGATGACTGTTCAATACCATGAGAAATATGTACTAAATATGGCGAGTTAGGAAGTCCCTAAAAGCAATTGAACTATTCAGGCATGTAACCAACAAAATTATAATTACCAAAATGATTTCCAATCCCCGATAGGAGAGGAACTTGAAGAAGAAGAAAAGCCACAACCAGATTATAATTTTAGAGGTTAACTGTTAGTATCACATAATAATAGATACTTAGCATTCATCAACTAACTCAATTCCAAGTGTTGGTAATTTAGCTTGGATATTAAGAAAATCAGTGCCGAAAAAGAAAACAGGAGCTATAAAAAAAAGGAAAATGAAGGGCATGCATTTATATTAACCAATTAATAGTTTCCTTATCCTAACTTCATTGCTACCTTTTGGGACATTGTTGAAATAAAATATGGTAATTACTTACATTAGTAAGGATAGTCGGATTAGTCTAAAATTTGGACAGTGGATTATGTTTTATTTTTAGGGACCCTTACTAATGTAAAACAATTACCTAAAATATAATACGGAAGATCTTCTTGAGAACAATCTAAAGAAGAATTTAGAGCTTTGGAAACTTATGTTCAATAATGCAGCAAGGGGGCTAATGTATACCTACTGATGTTATTTATCTGACTTACCTGTTTTCATTACAATTATGCTTTGCGCTGCAGTCATATCTGCAGCTACAAGAACGTAGTCATTAAATTTGATACCAAGAAGACACTCCATTGTATAAAATAACGAAAACCGACAATTTGCAATAACAAAAAGCGCTATGTAATGTAATGACACTTAGCTATTTATTGCACTTGTAGGTTATGTTTTATGTTTCTTGGTTTCGTGGTTTGGTTTGACGGTCCAATGTTGACGGTTTGACGTTGCTGTTTTAGGCATTTTGTAGAATCTAATTTGTTTTAAAAAATTTTTATTATTATAAATATATTAAATTAATTAAACCGGGTTAATTTGTCTATGCAGAGCAGATCAAATATTACTGAACAGCACTGGTTCCGTTTAAAACATGGCTTATTCCGTCTGCGGCATTGTCTGCCCGTACTTATTTTTTAAAGCAGAGTGGATGGAATGGACAGGTGGCTCATTGGTACTCATAAAATATAATATATATAAATATAGAATATATATAATAAATAAATAAAGAACAAGAATCAGAAAATAGTTAGCAGATGAACATCCACGAAAAAATTTTGAAAACGGAAAACACAGAACATAAAAATTGTTTACCAGGACGATATCACAAAATAATAAACAATCAGAATGACCACTCTGCTCAAAAAAATAAGTATGCACATCTCGTGCTCGCAGACGAAATCAGCCATGTTTTAAACGGAACCAGTGCTGTTCAGTGAAATTTTATCTGGTGTGCATAGAAAAATTAAACCGGTTTAATTTATTTACGGCAACCATAGACATAATATGCAATATTTTATTTGTACTTTTAGTTGAAAAATAGACTAAATTATTACAAATTTACTAAGTTATTAATTTCTAAAAATTTATAGTACAGTGAAAGAATAATAAACAATCAGAATACCCATTCTGCTTGAAAAAATAATTTTTTTCGGGGGGTGGATCAAGAAATTTTTTTCGGGGGGGTGTCGGTGATTTTGGTATAGGATTTAGATTTTTGCACCTTTCAGTGGCGCTGATCCCCAGAAATAAAAAAAATTCACATACTCTATGACAGACAAATCAAGTGTACAAGACTATTAAACTAAAGGAAAGTTATTAAAATATAAATACTGAAAAATCAAGAACTGTCAATTTAAACTAGATATTTTAAAGATAATTAATTTAAACCTACCTATCCTATGGCCACAAAATCAAGAACCAACCAAGGATAAATAAGTATAAACCAAAGTTAAGTAATTTAAATGTAAGTGTAAACATTAATAAATGTATTAATCATTCCTAATAAACTCTATCTTATCGTTGAATATCCGATATCAATTTGTAAAAACATTCATTTATTCCTTTGTTATACGGAGTGGAAATATGGACTCTGGGAATTAAAAAGTATGTGGCGTATAGAAGCCTTTGAAAGGTGTGTTTTTCGAAGGATGTTGAAGATTTCGTGGACAGAGCGCGTGGTCAACAACGAATGAGACTGATAGAGAACTCCTAAATATTGTAAATAACAGAAAAACGAGAGGACATATTTACAGAGAACAAAAATATAACTTTCTACGAATCATAATGGAAGGGAAAGTAGAAGGAAAAATAGGCCCAGAAAGAAGAAAATGCTCCTAAAGGATGTAAGAGACTGGACAGATATAGACACACATTCGATACTAAGAACAGCTCAAGGTGGAGAATAATTTGCTGTTTTTATAGCCACCCTTCCGTAATGAAGAAGGAGCCTTAAGAAGAAGTGTAAACAGCATTTTATTTAAATTAATTTCATCAACAAAAAACATAATATAATTTAAGAGGTATTTCATAATTAGGCATATTACGCTACAATTGAGTGAATATTTTTTTTACTCGGTATTGAAATTTTTCTCATGAATTGTCAGCTACAGCCGGCAAGGAGTGGTAAATAAAAGTTCAGTAATAAAAATACTATAAGAATAAGATAAATAAATATTATATAATTTTATAAAATGTATTCTATACGCCTATCCGATTTAGCAAATCACTCTGTGATTGCATCAACATCTAAAGAAATTTCAGGATGCACATCGAAGAGTGCTAAACCAGTTAACCTTTCGTCCGAAGTTCTGTTTCTCCAAGTGTTTATACGCTTAAGCGTAGAAAAACTACGCTCTGCTGTTGCTGCACTGACTGGCAGTGTAATTAATACTTGCAGAAATATTCTGATATTTGGATACATACGAATATCGCAGTTTTCTAATACTTCTAAAATAGAATCAAGTAGTTTCCATTATTTTCTTGACTCTTTTCCACTTTTGAATCCACAGTGAAAACTCTTGTTCCACCGTGGAATATGCCAGTTCATATCGAATTGTTTCAAGAGCATTGTATATTTTGATGACTGATTTGACCTGGAACTGAAGATGTCTTCATACCTTTCAACCCAACTAGTTTCACAAATACCTTGGACAGCAGCCCCCAGTTCCTTTATTTGTATTCACTAACTTATCAGACAGAGCTAAAGCAACAACAATATTCACTTTAATATTTATTATAGATAAATTATTGTAGCACACAGTCTCAACAATTATAATACATATTTAAATTACAAACAATCAATTAATAACTTGTTAGGTAAACTGTTTGTTCGGGCTGTTAGGCCGTTGTCTGCTGAGATTAGTTCTCGACGTTTTGCCAACACTAGGGGTTGGCATCTTCTGGAAATGTTACTGCTTCGCTTGTAAGAAAATAAGAAAAAAAGAAAATAAGAAACGCCTAATAAAAATGTGCTGATTTCGTGCGAAAAGTCATGTCATGTACTTTGAATGAGCAATAATGTGTGAGCGGTAATTGTATCTCATCGATAATCGAACGATTCTCTGGCACTCAAATGATGAATTGACAAAATTTAAAAATCGTTAGTCGAGGTATTACTGTATTCAGAATTGTTGATTTTTTTAAAGAGAAATGTTAAAAGACTTCCGCATAATTTTACACTTACCACTAGAATAAATGGGTTTTAAAAATAATTTAAAACCCATCCACCCTATAAGCAGAAAGTCAAGAATTTCAACTCTTGACTTTCTGCTTATAGGGTTGATTGATGGGCTTTCGCAAGAAAAGTTCCGGGTGCGCTGCTGGAAGAGAGGGGTGAGTTTAGTTGGTAGGGCGCTGCGTTCGTAGTTCTCTGCCTGAACTAACCTTATCAACATTCCAACGTTATAGTTCAGACGAATCCAACAGTATCTGGGTCCTCTTCCCAGATCTCTTTAGAAGATTCTCATCCAAAAAAAAAGGTTGATGGGCTTTAAATTATTTTGTGGGGGGGGGGGGGGGTCGTGACCACCGTGAAACTCCTCTTGGATCCACCACTAATAAGGATATGTAGGAAACAAACATTGCGAGAAAAAAATGACAACCAAATCA
Organism: Diabrotica balteata; assembly: GCA_918026665.1. Taxonomy (NCBI): domain Eukaryota; kingdom Metazoa; phylum Arthropoda; class Insecta; order Coleoptera; family Chrysomelidae; genus Diabrotica; species Diabrotica balteata. The sequence goes on from OU898280.1 coordinate 136,028,191, forward strand.
AGATCGTGGGAACGAAATTTATGAAAATTCATCGTACATATAGCTTTATTAATATTAATAATGATCTATGAATTCATTAACGATAATATTTATTTAGTGAGATTACAATTTTCCTTTAATTTTACATTAATTAAAATATTTCAAATTCCTACCCGTTCTGTATGTACGATTTCTATTCCTGTCTCAAATATAGTATCTCAAGTAAGTTTTCAGCTATAGAATATTATAAATGCTACCATAATATGACTGATTTACTTTCCAGTACAGATTTGTACCTGCGTTAACAATTATTCACAGTTTCACAGGTAGTTCTAGAGAACCTTATAACATAAATGCCCCCACTATGAGTACCTGTTGTATACACCAGTCAACAACGAATAAATAAATAAAAACCGTAGAGTTACGCCAAATATGATCATTAGATAAATAAAAAAATAATTATTAATAATTATTAGGAATTTATAAAAGACGTCGATTTTTGATTTAAAATTTAAGCGGAAATTCGAAACGTCAAACACAAAATATTTTTAATTAAAATTGTGTTTTTTACGTATTGTAATACAATTACTGTGATGTTTTACAAAAAAAGAAACAACAAAAAATATTACAATAAATGCATTGTTTTCAACCCTGAATAGTGGAATTATTGTGCAAGGGCCATAAAATTATAGAGAATTTAAAAACATAGTAAAAATAATCTTCAAATTCAATTTTATAGCATTAAATCAAGAATAATAGTTATTATTTGTTGTTATAAAACTATTAGTGTGTAAAGGGCGTAGTGAGGCGCAATACATGATGCCGTATCCTGTTGGTATCACTTAGCCTATCCTACTCAATTCCTATCCTTCAAGTTGGTACACGCCGGTAACCTGAGCAACTCCACTGGAGATTTGGTAACCAACCCCCAGTGGAAGGTGGGTCAGGGCTGACGAAGAAGGGAGTCTTGGTCCTCCGACGAATAGGGGGTTGGGCTGAAGGTTAACTACCTTCTCCTAGAAAACTATGAGTTATGAACGTTCAAGAAAGAAAAGCCGGACTGATCAAACGACGACGACTGTGCGAGAAAAAGGAACACGATTTGAGGGTTGCGACATGGAATATTCGAACCTTATATAGATTGGGAGTTTTCCAAAATCTCCTAAATGAACTAGACAGATACAAAATACACATAACTGCCATACAAGAAATGAGGTAGGTTGGAAATAATGTAATGGAAAACAGAAGCCGTACTATTTTCTACAGCTGCGATCCTAAAAATCACGTCTTGGGCACAGGATTCATAGTAAACAAGAGAGTAAAGTATACTATAAGAGATTTCAGAGCCATTAGTCCAAGAATGGGCATTTTAAGAGTTAAAGGTCGTTTCTTTACCTACAGTTTAATTAATGAGCATGCCCCGACAGAAGAAAAAGAAGAGTTCTATGATGAACTAGAGTTCGCATATCAGTTGTGCCCAAAAAATGATATAAAAATAATCTATGGAGACCTAAACGCTAAAGTTAGAAGAGAACAGCAATTCCAACCCACAATAGGTAGGCACAGTCACCATGAGCAATCAAATGACAATGGCAATAGGTTAATAAACCTCGCAAGATCACTTAACATGGTGATTTCTCCACCCAGATGAGATTCGAACTCACGACCTTTAGGTTTAAAGGTAGGCGCTCTTACCACTGAGTCACAGAGGGGGTTGTTATTGTAATATTGTCGTTCAGTTGATTTTGTATTAAATTCTTTAATTAAATGACACACGTGGCTTTTTATATATTGTTTGCGATGCTTTTCCAAAGACTCTTGGTCTTTGGTGTGGTTATTTAAAGTTTCGAAAATATTACTGCCAATAAATTGTTGCATAATTTCATTTGTAAATGCTTGCTTTTAATATTTTATATACTGGGAATTTAACATAATTTTTAATGATGTTTTTATAGCTTTGTAAATACTTCTATATATGAATATAACATCTGCAGGTGGATGTAATAAATGTCCACGTAATTTTCATCGTATTAGAGCACGGTATGTTATTTCTTTCGATGTAGTCAACAATACTTTTAAGCATTCTATACATTCTACAGTTCTCTGAATTTTACGCACAATAAACCCTGCTATATGAACAATAATATTAATTCTAAATTTTGTAGATACGGTACTGTACTTGGGCGGTCCGATAAGTACTTAGCCTACAAAAGAAAAACGAAAATTTTAGAGAATTGGCGATTTATTTCGCAACATAGTCTACTTTTAGCTCGATACATTTTGACCCAGCGATGCTCCAACTTCTTTAACCCGTCTGAAAAATAATGTTTTCTCAAGGTCTGCAAAGTAGGCGTAAGTGATGATGATGACCTTCTGTTTCACCTTAAATTTCTGCCCCGCAGGTGCCATTTTCAAGTGTGGTAACAAAAAGTAGTCAAACGAGGCTAAATCTAGAGAATGTGATGGATGAGGCAACAGTTGTACGTAGGCGGTCCGATAAGTACTTAGCTTACCGCCCGATGGCGCTACTATCTCAAGAAAATTACACGATCTCATATTTGCAGACCACCTACCGAAGTTACGCAAGATAGCTGAAACAGCTCAAAAGACCGAGTATGTCTGTATTCAATCCCCTTACTACAAATTTGCCAACTCCGATGCTCTATAAACTTACTTACTGCTCCCTTCAGTGGGTTCTTATCTCCATGGTTTAAAGGTATTAAAGTTTTCTAATCAGTACTATTTGAGCTGTTACTGAAGCAAAACAGACTTTGCATTTAGCTTTATAAATATAAGTAGACCTGACACAGAGAGGACAAAAAGAATGTTAGAAACAGCAAAGATGAAAATTGATGGTAAGGCACTATGGGAGAGAGCTAGAAGTACATATATACGACGGATATGCAAGGACTGGGTAAGAAATAGAAGAGCAGAATGGAACGATCCTATCAAAAGAATGACAACAAATAGAGTAGCAAAGACGACGAGAGATGGTTGTTCTATAGAAAGACGATCAGTAGGAAGACCACGAAAACAATGGAACAACTTACTGGAGGCACATTGAAAACAGGTAGACTCAGGCGTACACAAAAAGAAGAAGAAGAAGAATAAAAGAAGAAATATTGGTAGGACCTTAAGTTAACCATTGTCTAAAGTCAGTTTTATTTAACCAAGACTCCCAAAATTTCTTTGCTGTTTTGTGGCGAGTTCCTCTTTCATAGTGCGATGGAGGGGTGGAAGGCCGATGACCATATAAGACAAGAGCCGCTGCACGAAAGAATCGAGTTCCATCAGAGTATTGATCTGATGACAACTCCACTGGCCCTAGGATATTGACTGAAGGCCAAGCGCTTCTGTTAGATTTTTGATCTAGTGACAGTTCCGTATCTGTTTTTGGAGTATTGGTGTGAGACAGACCTTGTTAGATACAACAGCAGGATATCATTAAGTGGCTAACAGACAGACTCATTGGTTTTCCGGAAAAATCTGTAAAAGTAGAATTGCTACAAATTATAAAATTAAATAAGCTTCTAGCTTGATGATGAATATAAAGGAAATAAAAAGGTAAAGGAAGAGGTAAAGTGGTAAATCACATGATTTTTACACAAATTTTTTGTAAGTTTTTATTTAAATAAACAGTATTTCAGCATCAGTACATTGATCTCTAGATTACAAAATACTTTGTAATATCTCTGATTAAATATTTTTTAGGTTTGGCATAATGGTAAGAAAGTCTTTGTCTGCCAAAAATTATTTTTCTCTAGTTCTAACTGCGGTCCAAGAAGAATTCATACGATAGTGAGAAAAAAGATGCTTGGCAGTGATATAAAAGGTCGTGGTGGAGACAGAAAGTCTAAGAAAAATTGTCTTAAATTAGAAAGTTTCATGAACTTTTTTTCGTCTTTGAAGGCCATGAAAAATACTATGGTAAAGGCAAGTCTAAAAACAATCTATTTGTTATTTGAGTTAAACATAACTTGAGAGTTAGGATAAGATTCAAGATAATTCACTCCAAACAAACTATAAGTACTTTAGTCGAATTTTCAGTAATAAGTTTAATATAGGTAGATAGTACTCAAAAAATGTTTGTCTTTATTTTTTTACTAACCTGCTCGTTTGTTCTAGCCTTTGGAAGTCCAGCTACTGAACATGTGTGGCTTTTGCATAAGAACTACTGAGAACTGAGATAAATACCATCAAGGATGAAGAGCAAAGAATAAAATTTTTTTATTTCAGTTTTTTAAATCAATGAAGGAGAAATCTGTTGATAGCGTGGCATATTGCTTTGATCTGCAACAGGTCCAAAAGCTCCTATTACGGAAGAATTCTATGCTCAGCAACTGTCTTTTTATGCATTTTGTGTGACAGATATTTTAAGAAAAACTCCTGTTTTTTATACATGGTTTGAGCATGAAGCAGGATGAGGTGTGATAGATCTAATTTCCGTGTTGACTGACCTTCTAAAAAAGACCTTGATTTTGACCCAGATATTAAACATCTAAGATTTTTTTTCAGGTGGATGTGCATGTGAATGGCGTTTTGTCCATCAAGAATTTTTTTTTACAAAAACTAGTAAAGCTTGATGGACTTCCTGAAAAATGGTCTAGTGCGATATTAAAGTCTGCTCCTCAAGTGTAAAATATGTTGTATATCTACAAAATATTTTTAAATTAATCCATCTTTGTATTTTCACTATAGTTGATTGTAAAATATTTTTTTTATTAATTAAAGTTAAATCTAAAATAAATTCGTATTGTGACAATTAAAACCCATTGTTTTCTTTTAATAAGTAATTTTAACGGAAAAAGTTTACAACGTTTAAAACTTAAAGTTAGATTTAAAGTTGTTTTAAATAATTCATATGACCACTTCAGAATTTTCTCCATAGTACGCCCGCTAGGGTCTTCAAAGTAATTAAAACAATAATAGGTTATTGTTAATATGGGTCAGTTATTGTTATATTTCCTCAACACAGGTAGGTACAGATAACAGTTTTAAATTCACGTCATTTTTAACGACAGACTCTATTACAAAATACTTATTTGGTTTGAGCCTCCGTGCAGTAAATTTCCTTAAAATTTTGATTCATTGCTCCGTCTCGATTGCGAAAAGATTATGGATCATAACTAAAATCAACAAATAGACTCATTTCGGAAATTTTAATACTAACGTTTATTTTTTTTTTTTTTTTTTTAACGTTAACGTTTATTTGGCTAATAATGATTTTATGGGTTGCCATATTCCAAAATATATAAATACTAATAATATATAATATATTATAGAATAGAATTTATTTAATCAATATACAAAAATAGTTTTGTTTTTGACAAGTCAAAGAATAGTGACAATACTTATAAAACATATAAATTTTTTTTGGATAATTTAAACATTACAAACATGTATGTATTTAATATTAACAGTTAAAAAAAACGACAAACACACTTTGTGGAATTATAAAAAACATGAAATATAATTATAATAGGCAACTGCCCTGACCAAACTAGTACTATTGTGTAAAAGCTGTACTTAAGTACTCCGTTTTTGAATAGAAACAATGTTTCAAAAAGTGTGATTTGATTTTATGCTTAAATGATAACAAGTGAAGACTTTTTACTTCATCTGGCAAAAAGTTATACAAACTAACGTCAGTCGAATTTTTTACGCTCTTTGTCAACCTAAAACGTTGTGCTCTAATAGCATCTCTAGATCTTGTATCGTGATCATGGACGTTGGAGTTTACGTTAAACTTACCTTTGTTGGCATGAATTTCAATCAGCGTCTCATATATATAGAGTGAAGGTAGTGGCATAATACCTAAATCCAGAAATAAAGGTTTACAGTGTTCCCTATACTCTGCTCTTGCAAGTATCCTCACTACTCTTTTTTGTAATTTAAAAATTCGATCTGCGTAAGAAGAATTACCCAAACAGTTATTCCGTACTGTAAATGGCTATGAAATAGTGCAAAGTAGCACATTCTAAGGGTATTTTTAGGAATCATATAAACTAAGTTGCGTATTAAAAATATACTTGTAGCAAGTCTAGAACTTAAGTAATCTATATGAGCACTCCAATCCAAATTATCGTCTATAAAGATTCCTAATAGTTTAACACTATTTCTTAAGATATACTTCCAATCAGAACTAAAAATCAAATTCTGATTTTTCTCTTCATTTAGCATTAGCCCATTATGTGAGAACCAGTTTTTTGCTTTCTTGGTATCACTATCTATTTTAATTTTTAAATTATTCTGATTAATATCAGTATTTATGAGAGTTGTATCATCTGCGAAGCAAACACATTTTATAGGAAAAGTGTAGTGAAATAAATCGTTCAGATAAATAAGAAACAAAGTGGGTCCTAATATCGAACCTTGAGGTACACCATATTCGACAGTGTTAAACTCAGAATAGCTGTTATTAAGAAAAACTGCCTGTTTTCTATTTGTTAGGTATGATCTAAATAGATTAAGAGTGTTTCCCCTAATACCGTACTTATGCATTTTTTCCAACAGTAATTCATGCGAAACACAGTCAAAAGCTTTGGATAAGTCACACAATGTCAAAGACACAAAATGACCTTCCTCCAAGCCATCAACTATATCTCTCACAATTTTCTGTATAGCTAGTGTAGTGCTACACTTTTTTCTAAAGCCATATTGGTTACAGTGAAGTATTTTGTGTTTTTCTAGATATTCTACCAAACGAACATTTAGAATACTCTCAAAAATTTTGCCGAAAATGGGAATGATTGAGATGGGACGGTAATTTCCAATTTCATCTAAAGCTCCCTTTTTGAACACTGGTAGCACTTTTGTTACTTTTAAAACATCTGGGAAAATCCCCTCAGTAAGACAATTATTATAAAGTATAATTAATTTGTCAATAATAATATCGATTGTTTCCACAATTATTTTTTTGTTTAAGAAATAAAAATCCGTGCAGTGTGAATTTTTCAATCTATGCAAAACATTCCTGATTTCAGTATCACTAACAGGTAATAAAAATAAAGAGTTGCAAGGAGAGTGTACATCTTTCAAAAAATCTATGGCTACATTTTCATTTGTAGAATTAAAAGAACTTCTAATATGTTTAATTACTGAAGTAAAGTAATTATTGAAATCGTTTGATGTAATCGCGCTTGGACAGACTTTTTTATTTTGAAATTTATTTCTGTGATAATTTATAACTTTCCAACTATCACGAGATATATTTTCAGAATTGGAAAAAAAATTTTCATAAGCCAGTTTTTTCTTTAATGATATTGTTGATTTATAGTGCTTCTTAAATTTTTTATACTCACTATATTCCTTTGTAACATCAGCAATTATCTTGACTGTGGAAAGATTTTTTCGCATTTCTATTAATTCATCATCAAACCAAGAAATTGGAGCTTTACTATGAGTTCGTGATTTTTTAATGGAAAATTAATTTCAGTTAACTTAACATACATTTCGGTAATAAATTGAGCTAATTCTGTTGCTGTTTTGAGAGAAACAACTGAAGCCCAGTCAACGTTGTTTAACGACTGTTTTAACATCCGGATGCCATTACTTGTTATATGTCTTCTGTATGGATTAGCACTATGTTTTTTTTCAGATTTTATTTTTAAGTAGAGAAATTGTGCATGATGATCAGAAATACACGGGTCCACAATTCCACAACCAACTATCTCACTGCTTATGTTTGTTAAGATGTTATCTAAACAAGTTGCTGATCTAGTTGTGATTCTAGTAAATTCATTAATATTTATGGTTAATCCAAAAGTAGAAATTAGATCACGGAAACTGTTTAATTCATTAGAAGCTTTTTTAAAATCAATGTTGAAATCTCCAATTATTATTATTTCTAAAAAATTAGCAGAGCAAAACTCCAATAACTTTTCAAATAGCTCTAGAAAAACTTTAAAATTCCCATTTCCGGTTCTATACACTGTTACTAAAATAGTTTTAATATCTATAATTTCTAATGCACAAAATTCACCCTCAAATTCACATGATATATCATTTAAGCAAATTGGTCTGTGTAGGGATTTTATTATCGCTAAAAATTACAAACCCTAATTATAATAATACATAATAATATTATTATGCATAATTTTTATGAGAAATTAATTAGATGCAATGAACTATTTTTTAAAACAAACAATTAATACAATAATGAAAGTTTAACCTGTAATTACCTTGTTGACTGGTCTATACATGGTCGTAACGAACCAGCGAGTCCAGCGACGTCGAAGTACAAAAGACGATCTTTGGAGTGGAAGGGAGTAGAAAGTGGTACCGTGGTACGACGAAGACGAAGTGTGTTACTCGGTCTCCATATGTTCTGCCATAGTATGTGATAATAGCAAGTGTCTCAGTAAAATACCCGAAAAATGGGTTCCAAAATAGAATACGTCGATTCTTCCCAAATTTACGCCACCAGCTACGTAAGAAATTCCAAAGCCGTAGGAGTATTATGGGCAATTTTTACGATATGCTACGCTATCATCGCAATTGTTTCTTTTATAACAGCTGAGTGGATTGGTACTACCAGCGGAGAAACTCCCGGAAGGATTGGGTTGTATTCAATTTGCTATATAGGTGAAAATGTTGAACAGTGCAAGGAAAATTTTTGGGATACATTTATGGAGCTCGCTCATGCTCTTCAAGCATCTATGGTGTTTGTAGGATTGGCTGTTGTCACTGCTTGGTTAACCATCTTTGTTATGCTGTTCTTTTGTTTTTGTCGTTCCACCACTGTCTACCATATATCAGCATGGTTACAACTAATTTCAGGTAAGTCGTTTTATTAGGTATTTAAAGATAATATTTGGAACTTTTTAAGTTAAGTATAAATAAATCATGAAGAATTTTTATTTTCTACCAGAAATGTTGATCACAACATTTCTTGATGTTTTTAAATGGTTACCTTTGTTTATGTTATTAAATAATATATTTCCAAATATTTATGCCCCAGAATATACAATATATAAGTTCAATAACGTTTTCAAGTTGACCTATATAAACAAAGGTAAATATTTAATTTTACTTTAGTCTATATACAGTCATCCTTTACCTTTCGACTTTACGAATTACATTCTAATAGTACAAATACAATACCATAAAAAGTCAAACAATATTTATTTTAAAGCAATTTGATCACCAATAGATAAAAATTACAGACACCAATAAATTCTTAAAATGATAAATTGAAACTATTTGTTTATAAAAAATTTCAATGACAAATAATGTTTAAATTATTTTTATTTATTTATATTTTTTTTGTAGTCAGTGTTACTACCCCTAGGCCTTATGCAGGCTTCAGTTTGCGTGGGAATGCTCCTAAACAAATTGTCAACATTTTGTTGTAGTAAGTTGTTTTTATTCGTTTATTGTGGTTTTATGCCTGTTGTGTTCTGCATTATAAAAAGGCTTTTTTCTTTTCTTCACATTTTGTCTTCACTTCCTGTTTAAACCATGGTGTTTACGTTTTTGATATGTTAGTGCTCGATATACGCATATCTGGTTGATTACGAGAAAGCGTTTGATCGAGTACAGCACGCCAAGATGATGCAAATAGTAAAAAAAAACAGGAATTAACAACCAAGATCTGAAAATAATTAGAAATCTTTACTGGAATCAGACAGCAAATCAGTTGAAAGTGAACACAATGACTATGTGAAAATCATGCATGGAGTGGGGCAAGGCTGTATTTTGTCTCTTCTAATCTTCAATCTGCACTCTGAAAGAGTATTTATCGAAGCTTTGCACGAAGCTGAAAAAAGTATTCTACTAAATGGTTATCGGCTAAACAACATCAGACATGCAGATGACACCATAGTATTTGCGGACAACGTAGAAGACCTACAAGTTCTTATGAACAAAATCACGTATTACAATCAATAATATGGACTCAATATAAATGTTAAGAAGACAAAGCGTATGATAATTAGCAATAAAAGGATAACAGAAGATCAACTCTGTGTCAATCAATCCCCTGTAGAAAGAGTGACGCACTACAACTACCTGGACACCATAATAAATAAAAAATGGACCAACCATTCAGATCCACCTTCAATCGGATGGGGGCCCTTCTTCAAGCGTCACAACTTCTCTCTTGATACAAAGTAAGAATGTTGCGATGCTACGTCTTCTCTGTCCTTTTTTATGGTGCTGAATCGTGGACCTTAAACGAAGATATGTGCAGAAAACATTTGAGATGTGGCTATATTGGAGAATGCTTAAAATTCCGTGGACTGACGGAGTCACAAATGATGAGGTGCTCAGAAGAATGAATAAGAACCAAGAGGTTCGAACATATTATACGAAATGAATCCAGATATGCTCTCCTTCACGCCTTCCTGCAAGGACAAATATTTGGAAAAACGAGGTCCAGGAAGAAGAAGAAACATCTGGTTAATCCATTTTCTACCAGAATATCAATAAATATATTTTTTCATAAATATAACTGCAGATGACAATGGAATGAAACTAAATAAACGTAAAAATATGTTTTTATTAATTTTTTGTTATAAACATAAGAAAAAAACGCTGTGACCATATGGTCACACAGGGAGGTTACCTATATATACATTATGTATTTACTACTGTGTATGAAAAATTTCAAAACACTCAATGCAAAGTCCTAAATTACATTTTTTACATTGTGTACGTATCACAGAAGAACATCCTTCTCCTGCACACCTACGTCTTTTACCGTTAGGAACTGGAACAACAAGATGGTCAATTTTGTCATATCGTAGATTGTCGGGCACTCTATTCATGGACAGACTATTCTTGCTGACTGAAGGCTTACCAGGACGTCTAGGCGGTACTCCATATTTCCGCATATACATCTGTGCAATTTCTCGGCGGAAAACTATATTTGGTGTTTTTTTTCTTTCCTTTGAGGACTTCTTATAAAGCACCCACGCGTTATGTAGGCATACGTCAACAAGCCAAGTAAAAAGAGGCCAATACCACTTTTTACTTCTGATGCCAATTCTGTATCGTGCCACATCTTCATCCATTCTATCCGTGCCACCCATGAATGTATTATATTTTGCAATAATCAAAGGCCTTTGTACTTTAATAATTTTCTTCTGTTTCTTAGAGTATCTCTTGACGTAACTTTGAGGATTGATACCGTAGCAAGTTGATGCAGCCGTAACTACAGCATTATCCATCCACTTGACCAATATAAATCCGTCATTTTTAGATATAACATAATCAACAGAACCTCTAGTTTTAGTAGCCATTACTTTGTTATCCGGCAAAGGGCAACACTTAGGAACTCTATTTTGTCTTATTGTTCCAGTACAGTCATATCCCCTTAGTTTTAATTCTGCAAGCAAATTGAAACTCGTAAATAGATTATCGGTATAAATATGGTAATTTGGCATCTTATTTGGTAGATCGTCAAGCATTTGAAGTAAAGGAGCTGTTGCACTTCCAAATTTTTCTACATAACTGTTATCAGTTGAAATCTGTTTACCTTGATATAACTGAAAATGAATCAAATAACTGTCTTCAGAATTCAAACACCAAGCTTTATAGCCAAAGCGTATTGGCTTACCTTTGATAAACTGTTTACAGCTATGTTTCCCAAAATACTTGATCATTGATTCATCATAATTCATGTGCTGGGTTGGTTGAAAGTACTTAAGACATTTCATTTGCACCTTTTCTATAATGGGGCGTAGTTTCCACATTTTATCAGTCCTTCCAATTTTGCTGTTATCGGCAAAATGAATACATTTCATGATTTGATCAAATCTATTCCTGCGCATAGAATTTTTCACCATGTGTACTGCCATGTCATCCTGTTGATCCCAATAATATGTTCTGCCCGGTAAGGGATGGTAGCCGGATAAAATTAAAATTCCGAAAAAACATTTTAATTCATCAATGGACAGATTTGGATCTGGAAAATTCTTGAACGCAGCATATTTTTTTGTTTCTTGTAAAATATGTTCAAACATATCGTTGTCAAAAAATAGTTCGAATAGTTGTAATGGACTCATGTCATAAAATTCATAACTTTCAGATTTATTCTCGTTTTTAAATTTTTTATTATGTATCAAATCTCCCTCTATCCATTGCTTGATCTCAGTTTTTTTAGAAATTCTACATTTTTTATTTTTCCCTCGTTTATCTGACTCACCTGTTCATCAGATTTTGTTGTCTTTATTTCATCCACAGAGTCTTCCTCTCCTTGTTCCATATTTTCGTTACGATTTATTCGAATTTCAGCTGGCGCTAATAACTGTCTATGAGACAAATTGTCAACTAAACCACCATCGTCTTCGTCCCCGGAATCTTCATCCGTATCCTCATGAACATCTGGAGGACAAATAAACACCGATGTTTCATCATTTTCTATATTTTCGTCATCATATAACATGGTCAATGCTTCTTGTAATGTAAAACCACGTCTAAAAAGAAAAACCTATTAATTATCACATATTATCCCTGTGTGACGTTATGGTCACAAACAAATATTAGAAGCTCTACCGCATTTGATACAATACTTTTGTGATAAATTATATAAACATGTCTTAAACACATGTCTCTAGATCCTATTTGTTCAAAAATATTTTTGTTTTCTTTAAAAATAAGATTAAAAAATATTACTTACTCAAAGCGAACGTCCATTTTGATGCTTTCTCGTTGTAACACCAACAAACATCAACTATAACACGACTTTGCCAGTGAATTGATCAGGTACCGGGTATGTCATTCGTTACATAGATATCTCTAGTCCGCGTAGTCGTATTACTAGTTGCATATATCGCTGTATGTGTTAAATATTGTATATTTAAAAGGGGCCATTTAGTGTGACCATACGGTTACGCTAACAGAGAACGGGTTAAAGAACCTCAGAATCTGGTTTAATACAACATCTGTGTAGCTTTTCCGCGCTGCTGCAGATAAGATAAAGATTGCCATGATGATCGCCAACATTCGTAACGGATGGGCACATCAATAAGAAGAAGAAGCATAAGTCTAGCGAATGTAATGTATACAAAAAACAAGTTACGAGTGATAGGTTCATTCTTGTCTTATACTAGAAGCAAGTGTGCGTTTCATGGCTTCATGAATCCAAAAGTTATTTGTGGTCACGAGATGCACACGTACTTCTCAATTAGAATAATTTAAAAAAACTGAAGAATAATTATTAAAAATTCATAAACTAATACTGTAAAGGTGTTTAAAATTTTGGTCCTTTGAGAAACCATGTCTTAGTCCAGGGTAATCAAGGCATGGTTTGTCAAAGTGTGATGCTTGCAACGATTGTTTTAACTTTAACGGATCTATTTATATCTGTACAGCCCTTTGTGTCCAATTTTGGACATAGGCCTCCTCTTCCTCCTTCCACGTCCCTCTATTGTAGCTAGTTTGTATCCACTTCGGGCCTGCGTGTTTCTTCAAGTCATCTGACCATCTCATTTGTGGCCTTCCTCTTTTTCGTTTGTAACTATATGGTCTCCAGTGTATAATCATCTTATTCCATCTGTCGTCTTTCTGTCTTATGGTATGTCCAGTGAACTTCCACTTAAGTTTTGCTATCTGCGTTGATACATCGGTCACTTTTGTTTTGTTGCGGATCCAAGTATTTCTTTTCTTGTCTGATAGCCTGATGTTCAGCATTTGCCTTTCCGTGGCTCTTTGGGTCTTTGCTATTTTTTCCATGTTTTCCTTTGTAAACGTCCAAGTTTGAGAACCGTAGGTGAGAACAGGAAGTATACATTGGTTGAAGACTCTTGTTTTTAAATATTGGGGTATTTTTCTATTTTTTAGTATATAGGAAAGTTTTCCGAAGGATACCCAAGCCAACCGTATCCTTCTCTTTATTTCTCCGATCTGATTTTCTTTATTTAATTTAACTAGTTGTCCCAAATATACATACATATTCTTTTACTTGTTCTATAGTTATTTGTGCAATAATTGTAAATATTAATTCTTATGTTTGGTTGGTCATAATTTTCGTTTTATTATAATTCATTTATTTTATTATTTATATAGTATATTTTATTATTATATTTAATTCACTTTAACCGATATATTTTTAATTTCTAGTTATTAACTTCGTTCCGTGTGCATTTAGGTATGTACATTGCCAAATAAAAGATAAAGCTTATTTTCTGTGCTATAAAATGGTGAATCATATATATCTGATTCATGGAATCAGAGTGATTATTCGACCTTTTTTACCTGTAATATTTCAAATTATTATTTTCTACACAAAACAAAGAAACTTGCAGTAAATCGGGAAATAAAATCAGCATTAGTCATAGAAAACGTCGTATTTTGTTATGCTGATTAATTATAAACTTATGTGAACGTTAAAACAATTTTCAATGTCAACGTCTATTTATACGTCAGCATTAGCTTCAATATTTTTTTCTGATACCTCAGTTACGTCATAGTTCTCACAATTAATACCTATGCACTCTTTGCAGAATATTGATCGATTTATTCCCAACTTCCTACAACCGCAATTTCCTGAACATCCTTGGTACATCGACAGGCTATTTTTTTAAGCAAAGCATGTGGCGCAAGAGCTTTATCAGTGAATATTGGAATTAATCCATATTTTGAAGTTTTCCATCCCCAGTCAACTGGATCTAAAGTATATATAGCCTTTGCCGTTTCTCGCATTTCGACCGCCATCGTTGTCTGTCCATCCATTCGTCTTCTTTGATGGCTCTATTTCTCATTATGTGCCGTACATTTTCTTCCTAGCAATTAAAGACCTTCCCCTTCGTCTTCTTTGTTGTTGTATGTAATTTAAAGCTTTCCGTGGCCATATATCTTCATTTATTCGCTTCACGTGACCATACCACACTAGTCTCGTTTCAATTCTGTGTACACTGGAATAAGAATACTTATAAAGTATTTGTACTCCTTCTAATATATATTTCTTCCTGATATATTCTTTTTTGGATACATTACACGCTCTCCTTAGAACATCCATTTCTACTGCTTCTATTCGTTTTCTTTTTTCGTAATCTGCCAAACTTCTGCTCCGTAAGTCATAATGGGCTCGACCAAGGTTCCATAGATTATCAATTTTGTTTCTGGTCTAATATCTTTAGACCATAGTAGAGAGTTCAGAATGTTAACCGCTTTTTTTCCCTGCTGCGTCCTGTTTTCGATGTCTCCTTTGGTAGTGCCTTCTTCAGGTATTAAATATCCGAGATATTTATATTCACTGCATGTTTTTGTGTTTTTAATATCTAACTCTGGATCTTCTTCATCATGTCCTATTTTAAGATACTCTGTCTTTTACATATTCATATTGAGGCCCCATTTTTCATGATCTAAAGTATTATCTACAAAAATTGTGATTATTTCTTTTTTATTTATTTATTAATGTATATTTGTTATATAATAATTATACTGTCAATCCTAAAGAATTTTACCAAATGCCATTTATAAAAGGAAGAATCGCCGACTTTCTTTCTGCAAAGCAATGCCTATACCTATAACCGTTGGAAAAAACATGCAGGGCAAAAAAATCGTTTTTCGGTATGTTTTTTGATTATATATTTTTCCACACCACTGGCAGCTTCACGTACAGTATTGCCAGATTTTCCACATAGCCAACATAGACCAGTTGTAATAGAAATTGGCATCAAAATACCAATAATATCATCTTTTCCCCGACCTAGGTGGAACTTTCAAAAAGCAGACTGGGCGACTTTTACTAAAAGATTGGACAAATGTCTGGGATGGATACCCCCAACACGTTCAAACTACATGAGATTTGTTGGCACGGTTATCTCTACAGCGAAGAAACTATACCCAGAGGATATCGTAAAGAGGTATGTCCCAGGATGGGATGAAAAATGCGAGAAATTGTATCAGGAATACAACGAAAGCCAAGATCGAGAAATTGCGGACGAATTACTGCACAGTTTGGATGCAGCCAGACGACAAAAGTGGATGGAAAACTGTGGAAAAATTAGACTTTAGTAAATTAAGCAGAAAAGCATGGTCTTTACCTAGAAAACTTGGTAGTAGTAGCCTCCCAACTAGAGAAAAAGTACCAATAGCTCCAAACAGAGTGGCCTCCCACATTGTAGCAACCTCAAGAGCACCTAGAGATCGTGATCACACCACCAAAGTCAAACAAGAACTTAAAGTACTAAAGTATGCATGCCCGCCTACTTCTGAATATTCTGACGAGTTTACCCCAGAAGAAATTATTTCAGCCATATCAGAAATTAAATCTGGAAATGCACCCGGCTCCGATAAAATTCATCCAGAATTTTTACTCCACTGTGGCAAATATGCTAGGAAATGGCTGGCTGATTTTTATACAGATATGTTAAAATCAGGAGAAATCCCCATTCATTAAAAAAGGCCTCCATTATAGCCATATTAAAACCAGGAAAGGCAAATAATCAGCCTCAAAACTACCGTCCGATTGCTTTGCTGAGCTGTGTTTATAAACTGTTGGAACGCTTAATCTACAACAAAATTAGTATAAAAGTATTTGAATTGATACCTATTGAGCAAGCAGGATTCAGACCTAACCGCAGCTGCACAGATCAGATCCTATCCTTAACAACACATATTGAAGCTGGTTTTCAAAGAAAACAAAAAACATCCGTTGCTTTCATTGACCTATCAGCTGCATACGATACTGTCTGGAGACAGGGACTAATCTGCAAGCTAATCCGTGCCGTCCTGTGTCAAAAGGTAACTAAACTCATTTATAACATGCTCACCGACAGACCTTTTCAAGTCACAATAGACAATTCTAAAAGTTCCCAAATGAAGCTCAGCAATGGACTGCCACAGGGATCTGTTTTGGCACCCTTACTGTTCAATTTATATATCGCGGACCTACCTAGGACAACTTCGCAGAAATTTGGCTACGCTGATGATTGGGCCATTGCAGCAAGACATAATAACATGGATATCACAGAAACAATATTAGCGGATGACCTTGCCATTATGGGAGAATACTTTCGCAAATGGAGGCTACGGCCTAATGCAACGAAAACCGAAGTGTGCTGTTTCCATCTGAATAATGCCCAAGCCAACAAAAAACTCTCCATCCACTTCGAAAACAGACTGCTCACTCATAACTTAACACCAAAATATCTTGGAGTGACTCTGGACAGAACATTGAGTTTTAAAGAACATCTTCAAAGAACGACAGCAAAGCTGAAAACGAGAAATAATATAGTCCAAAAGCTATGTGGCACTACATGGGGGTGTTCAGCCTCCGTACTCAGATCATCCGCTCTCGGACTTGTGTACTCGGTGGCTGAATATGCTTTCCCGGTATGGCTCAATAGCAAACAGACAAAGATTATTGACACTCAATTAAACCAGACAATGCAATGATCTCAGGTACAATTATACCCACACCTAACTATTATCTTCCCATTCTGAGTCACATTCCACTGCCGAAACTGCGAAGAAGTCATTTTCTTCTTAGAGAATATCGAAAAATTGAGGCTAACCATCAACTACCTATACACCAAGATAAGCTTGATATCGAAATAAACAGACTGCGCTCCAGATATCCTCCAGTGCTAAGAGCCAACTCCTTACATCAGGAACATTTCAACCTGACCAAAGCTTGGAGAACACAATGGGAGAGCGACTCACCACAGGAAGCACATCAAATGGCCTGTATCGATCAGAAACCGCCAGGCTTTGAACTGACCCGCAATACATGGACAACGCTAAACAGAATAAGAACAAGCAGCGGTAGATGTGCTGACAGCTTATATAGATGGGGAAAAGCCCTTACTCCTGATTGTGACTGTGGTGCGCAACGACAGACCGTCCGTCACATTGTTGAAGGATGTCCCCGAAGGCGATTCCGTGGAGTTTTCGATGAGTTTCTGAATGCGACCGAAAATGTTTTACATTATATTAATAATACATTCGATGTTCGTTTGTAATACTTCATGTAACGTTTTTATATTGATTTTTTTTTAATTGTGTGTTCTTATTGTATGCCATATGATAAATAAAATAAATTTCCAAAAAAAATTATTTTTGACTTTAGAAGGTGACATTTCGATAGGAAATTTAATTTTGAACAACTTTTCTGTAGATTTATATGAGGGTGCATAGAATTCAAATTAAAAATAAAAATCTAAAAAATGGATTAATTCACCACTTTCTCAAAAATACAACGCTTTAAATGGTACCACTCCGCGGTTTTTTCATATTTGGGGATCCATTGACCATATAAAACAATAAAATCCCTTTAACGTTGTGGTTTCTTTCTAAAGTACACAATAAATAGCTTATTTATTTTTTGTCCCCTTTCTAACTATGTTATAGTAAGCTTCAACACCCTTTCTCCAAAAGACATACAAAATATATTATTAGCTCCCTTTTTTTTGTCCTTTTTTTGTGGGAGGTGAGACTATTCAAAAGACCTCTGGGAAGGTGTCCCAGGTATGTTAGATTGGGAAGACTACGCCTCACTATAGTTGACCGCCAACAAACTAAACTTACCCCCCTTTTCTCCAACCCAGGGGCCAAGGATCGCTCTTAGCGAGCATTGCAATTTGACCCGTCAGCTTTGCTCATAACTCCCATCTGTCGCTCTCCGTCTGCGCTCCGTGATTGCTATATCATCCCAGTCGCGCCAACAGATACGACACAATAAAATAAACAGTTCATCTTAGTTGTAGTCTTCTCTCTTTCTCTTCCTTGTGTTTTATGGTTTCTGTCACAAAACCAATAACCAAGTAAAATATTCATTTGTTTTTCAATTGCTTTATTAATTAGTTCATGTGGTTCGTCTAGGCCCAGCTGCAGCAAAGTTTGTAAAAGTTTGCCACATTGTATGCAGGGCATACGAATACCACATGATGCGCGTTATCTACCACTCCACACTCAGAACACAGACAATCCTCGGTCTTCTTTATGTTATATGTATAAGACCGAAAAGATCCATGGCCCGTCATAAATTGGGTGAAGTAGTAGTTGACACGTCTGTGTTTACACTCATACAACCTTACTACATCTGGGATAAGGGCCCTCGTGCAGACAGCCTTGTCTGTTTCTTTTTACTATTGGTCCTGCCAGATCTCCAACCTTCTTTTCCTTTCCTGTGTTCCTGAACCTAAAGCTCCCTTGCCCCTTTGGTGCATCCGAACCCTTTCATTAGCCAGGATATGCACCGGTACAGCACCGGACTCTACTTGTAGGTAATGGTTGGTACGCGCTGCATACCCTGATCAATGGTCTCCTCTGCGTCCTAAAAAGCATGTCGTTATATTTCGCTTTGTTGAGGATCTATGACATAGTGGGGCCCCATATAGTAAGATGGACATGACTGATTTTGGGATATCTGATCTTTTGTGTGACCCAGCGCTTCCTATTCGGCATTATCTTATTAAGGGTAGAGGTCCTCTCTTCCGCCTTCCTACATGCTTCTTGTATGTGGTGCCTTAATGCCAGTTTGTCGTCTAGTATGATTCCCAAGTATTTTACGGTCTTCAGGGGTCTTAGGTCGGAGCCTCTGAACCATAAATTTACCATTTGTCTATCCCATGGTCCTCTCAAGATGACTACTTCTGTCTTTTCTACTTCAAGTTTTAGGTCATTTCGCTCTATCCATCTCGCATTTTTTTTCTATTGCTTCACTTGTTTATACTTTACTTTGTTTATAATACCCCAATTCATATATTTTATAAGTAGGGCTAGGTCGTCTGTAATAGCCCTTACTCCTTGTGTTTTGTTTACTTCTAGTACCCCGTTGTATAAAATATTCCATAATGTGGGTCCTAGGGCTGACCCTTGGGGTACTCCAACAGTCAATTTTATCTTATTTTTCTTCGATAGGCATACGCTTCTTTGCGATAGGTAGTCCTTTATTATATTGGACACATATTCCGGTGTCTCAAGTTCGACAATTTTGTCTACGAATTGAAGGCGTTTTTAATGCCCAATAAAAAAAAGAAACCACACACAAAATTTCTTTTTGCTTGTTTTCACCGCGTTTCTTATCCAGATCGCGGCGTCGACTGATAATAGACCTTTTCTGAATACATACTGTTGGTTGGATAGAGCTCTCTTATCTGCCAACATGCCTTCCAGTCTCTTCTTGATAAGATTCTTATAGAATTTGTCAAGGCAGTCCAGAAGGCATATTGGCTATAGGAGGATGCTGAATCGGGGAGTTTCCCAGGCTTTCGGAGCAAAATCAGATTTGCTTCCTTTAGTCCCCTGCGAATTTCTTGCTTCTACAGTAGATCGTTATATATTTTTCTGATTAAACCTGGTGCTTCTGTTGTTGCTATCTTCAGTGCCTCCGGTACTGAAGAATATATATCTATCTATCTATATATATATATATATTATATATATATATATTATATATATATATATATATATATATATATATATAGATCCTTAACTTACTTAGGACCAATTTCAGAAAAAATTTCAAGAGTACTTGTTAATAAAATCAGTGACTTAAACATCTCCTTTAAAACCAAATATAACATCAAGTCCATCTTCAGCAAGACCAAAGACAAAGTTGACAAACTAAACAGAAGTGGTATTTACAAGCTGTCCTGTGGTGACTGTAATATGACTTATGTAGGTAGAACAATGAGAACTCTGAATCAAAGAATCAAAGAACACCTCAATAACCCAGAAAAATCAAACTTTGGATATCACATTAAATTTAATAATCATTCATTTTCTCCTTCTGAAAACAGTAAAATTTTACACAACATTCCCAATAAAAACTTTAGACTCATGAATCTCTTGGAAGATCTTGAGATATCCAAAGAAATGAAACTAATCCCTGATTGTTGCTTAAACACACAAATCAACCTCAATTGCAATTATAAACCTCTTTTTAAATTATTATGGGAGACTTTAGAGGAAGAAGGGTGACCTTCATGCAATCTTATTATATTTTTTCATAATTTTATATTTTTAAACAAATTTTAAACTTTATTAGAAATTTACAACATTTTGTAATTCATTTGACAGTTATTCTTAATTTAAACATGAAAATATATTCTTAAAAATTTTTTTATGCAAATTTCTTACAAATTTCCATCAAAAGATACAATTCTCAATACACTTAAGTATCAGATAACGTAACATTAATACCATGTTTCTTCTTTATATTATTGTTGAACAATTTGAGCCCTTGTTTCCTAAGGATGGCTGTCAGATTGAACATACATTGACCTTGAGCAATGACTCGAGTGAATTTACAAACTAATGTCATTCTGTATGATGTGATGAACACATAAAATTTAATTTAAAAACTTAATTTTTAGAAAGCCTTTGATGACTATTAGTAATTCCAAACTATTAAATAATTTTGTAAGAATTTAAAAAACAATTTCTATTTCCTATATATGACATTTGTCAACTGTCACTTTTGAAAAACCGTTTAAAAGGACCGACATTTGATTTCATTAGTCTATCAAGAATATATCTTGGTTCTATTCTGTCTACCTCCTCACATCAATCAATGGTCGGGTTCTTACACCCGTACCATGACAAAAAAAATTTTTCAATTTTTTTAACGTGTTTGTGAAGTCCAGTGTCGGCTTTTTATATGTTTTTAATATGTTTTAAGAATTTCAACAACTAAAAAAATCATAATTTTGAAATATAAGGAAATGAGATCTCTCCATTGTAGTGGTATTTATAAATTGACGTAAGTTAAAAATTATAATCTTCACCAATTAGTACTTATAAGAACATTTTATTGTAGCATAGCTCTGATGATGGCTTTGTAAAGCCGAAAGCGCTCAGCTAGGAATTGCCTAAAATATACACACTTCAAAAATACTTTTTTACATTTTCTTTTGATAAACTAATATGTTCAACAACATCAGATTCCAACAATTTCCCATCATTACCACAATTTAATGATTTTAGCAATTAACTGTGTCATTACTATAATCCTATTACTATTAATCCTATTAATATATTCTCTCATATATTTCATAAGGAAGACTATCTATAAATCGCTAAAACAATATGGAATAAGGTACAATGTACAAAGTTTACATAATAAGTTGTTTAATCTGCAATTTGCGCCAGCAAAATGTCAGTTCACAGCTTACATTCTTCAGATATCTTCCCACGTAAGTTTACTTTCCCACCGAGTATTGTACACTAAACAATTGTTCCGTCACCTTAAGGTGCAACTATATGTGGTAGAATTGGATCTACCATATTTTGATTTAATATACGGGATGAATTAAAAGATTCACTTTTTTTAATGAAGTGAGATATTAATTTTTAATACAATAACATTGAGGAAATTCGTGGCAAATCCTTTCATTTAATAATTAAAAAACCGTTATGGTTCAGGGAAGTAAGTTTTTCTCAGGACATCGCAGTAGCCAGGTATTTGACGGGTTTTTCTGTTGATATACTATATTAACTATAATAAGTCTATCTTCGAACCAATATTTGTCGGTGTTCTAAGTTTACTTCTCAGTAATCTAGTTTAGTATGCATGGTACAAAAAGTATTCGTTCATTATTGAAAATTGTTGTTATTTGCAAAATTTGACGAGCTTATTCTCCCATTAAAAGTGCCATTTCTCTTATTTGTATATTTTTAAGAGCCTTTTGTATGTATAGAATTCCTCTATTTGATCTTGCTCATCAATGTCAGAGCATACATGTGCAGATATTTATTTAAATCAATGTTTAAGTTCAAAAGACAACAAAGCTAACACAGACAACAACTAGGGGAAACATACGCACAGTTGAATTAGAGGACAATATTGAAACTGTAGAAAGTTTTACGTATTTAAGACTTGCATTAAACACAGATCGAACAGAAGAACCAGAAATTCAAAGAAGATTAGTAAAGTGAAATAAAGCTTACTTTTCACTCGTCCATGTGTTCCGTCTAAAAAACACACTGGATATCGAAAACTAGGGTCTACAAAACTATTATCAGATCAATAGTATTTTATGGATGCGAGATATGGGTGGTGAGAGAAGACACAAAACGAAAGCTGGAGGTCTTAACTCGAAAGAAAAGTCGTAAGGAAAATTTTTGGACCTATCAACAAAAATGGAGTATGGAGATCCAAGTAGGTACCTAGATCTTAGATTTACAAAAAAAAATAATAAAAAAAATATAATTATGACACAAAAATAAAGACTGTTCTCGGGAAAAATAAGGTTATCATCATCATCTTTAACTCGACAATCCTCTGTGGATCTTGGCCTGCTCTAAGATTCGTCGCCATTCTGTTCGGTTTTTGGCAACATGTTGCCATCTTCTGATATTTAATATTCGTAAGTCGGTTTCTACTCCATCTAACCACCTAATTCGCGGTCGGCCTTTGCTTCTTTTTCCTACAGGTGTTCCTGTGGTTAGCTTTTTAGCAATGGTATTTTCTGACATTCGTATTATGTGTCCAGCCCATCTAAGTCGCTGTGTTTTAATGAACGTTATGACATCTGGCTCATCAAAGAGCCGATACAATTCAAAATTATATCTTCTGCGCCACTGCCCTTGGTCGTTTACAGCTTCAAATATTTTGCGGAGTATTTTACGCTCAAATATTCCCAAAAGTCTTTCATCTTTCTGCGTTAGAGTCCATGTTTCTGCTCCATATGTGAGGACCGGCATCAGCAATGTTTTGTATATAATAATTTTAGTTCTTCTTTGAATGTTTCTTGAGTGGAAATGCTTTTGGAGTCCATAGTATGCCCTATTTGTAAGATTTATTCGTCTTTTGATTTCTTCGCTTGTTTTATTGGTAGCAGTCAATAGCGACCCAAGGTATGTGAAGTTGTCAACACGTCCAAAGGTATGACTTCCAAAGACTGTTTCTCGTTCCTCATTTGCTATCGGATCCTTTGTAACCAACATGTACTTGGTTTTGTCTTCGTTGATGACTAGATGCTCAACATCTCGCTTGCTACGCCCTACTAAGTCAATGTCATCAGCATATGCTAAGACTTGTATCGATCTATTGTAAATCGTACCGCCATCCCTAATTCGTGTATCTCGGACTGCCTTTTCTAAGGCAATATTAAATAGAAGGCAAGCCAGAGCATCTTCTTGTCTGAGTCCATCCTTTATCTCAAAGGATCTAGAACTCTCTCCTTGTATTCTAACAGTGGCTTCTAAGTTAGACATTGTCATTCTCGTTAGTCGGATAAGTTTCTCTGGTATAACAAAACTCATGCATTGATTGGTATAGCACTGTTCTGTGACCACTTTCTTGTAATGGCAAAAATCAGAGGAAGAATATCAAACCTAAAGAAAGATAAACACACGAAACAAGACAGAATTAATGTTGATAATCTGCGCATTGAAACCGTTGCGAGAGAGTATAGGAGACAAATGGACGAGGAAATGGAGAGCCTGGAGGTGGGGGAAAATGTAGAGGAACTGTGGACAAAATGTAAAAACCTAATAACTGAGAAAGCAACAAAAATATTGGGGAAAACCAAACTAGTTAAAGAAAACGAATGGGTTGACAAGGAGTGCCAAGAAGCAACAGATAACAAAAACAGGGCATACCTAAGGACAAATCAAGCTGGATGCACAAGAAGAACAAAGAAAGAATACCGGACAGTAAGAAGAGAAGAAAAACGATTACATAGAAGAAAAGAAAAGACAATGTGAGCAAAAGCAATTGGAAAGCACATAATGGCTAAGAAATCAAAATGAAACTCGAAAGTTCTACATAAATCTAAACAAAATGCGCAAAGAGTTTAAGCCAAGAATAAGGAGCTGTAAGGATGTAGAAGGAAACATCCTAAATGATACGGCCTCAATCCTAAACAGATGGGTTGAATTTTTCGATGCAAAATTTAATGGCCATCATACCGAAGAAGCAGATAACACCCTAGCAAATCGAAATGATTGGAAAAGTAAGGTTGGAAGCTCAAAAAATACGTTACTGGTGTGTGCTACAATTATCATTTTTAAACATAAATTGAAAAATATTTTAAAGATGCGTTTAGGAATAGCAATTTTCATTTTAGTTTTGAATTAATAATTAAACTTTTTGTAGTATATATATATTATATATATATATATATATATATAATATATATATGTATATATATATATATATATATATATATATATATATATGTATATATATATATATATATATATATATATATATATATATATATATATATCACTTAGCTTAACATATTTATTATAACAGTAAGAGTTCTGTAAAAATAATGTTGGATATAATCTTAGTATAACGTTATTTCTAACGTTATATCCAGTACAAAACCGATAATAATGAATTGTCTCTTGTACTTCACTGTGTTTTATTAAAATATTCTCAGGTTCGCAATTGCGCCTAACAGAATATTCTTGTTTATTTTACAAAAACTCGTTACATTTGTTGGTATCAGTTAGTTTGAATAGCAACCAAGGTACAGTAAAAGTACTGTTGCGTGGTTAACGGTTTAGTTTCATTGTGTTTTATCTGGAATCTTTTAACATATTTTATTCAAATTATTATTTTTTTTTTAATTAAATTACTTATATAATACGCATGATTTGCTTTAATGAATAATGAAAAAGTAATAAAAAAAATTATGGTCTTATGTTTTAGTAATTTCGATCAAAAATAATAGCATCAAATCTAATGTATTATTAACACGTCGTGGATATAGAATAGAATTTAATTAGTCAATATACAAAAATAGTTTTGTTTTTGACAAGTCAAAGGCATAGTGACGATTTTTACATACATAGTTGACCTTTTTAGTCAGACTAAAACGTTGTGCTCTAATAGCATCTCTAAATCTTGTATAATGATCATGAAAGTTGGAGTTTATGTTATCCTTACCTTTGTTGGCATAAATTTCAATCAGCGTCTCATATATATAGAGTGAAGGTAGTCGCATAATACCTAAATCCAGAAATAAAAGTTTTCTGTGTAGCCTATACTCTGCTATTGCAAGTATCCTCACTACTGTTTTTTTGTAGTTTAAAAATTCGATCTGCGTGACAAGAATTATCTCAAACAGTTATTCCGTACTGTAGATGGCTGTGGAATAATGCAAAGTAGCACATTCTAAGGGTACTTTTAGGAATCATATAAACCAATTTGCGTATTAAAAATATACTGGTAGCAAGTCTAGAACTTTAGTAATCTGTATGAGCACTCCTATAAAAGGGACATTAGAATTATCTCTAAGATTTACTATAACCAGAAAGCAAATATCCGAATAAAGCAAGAGACAACGGAGGAAATCGAGATCAAGAAAGGCGTAAGACAGGGTTGTATACTCTCACCGACCTTATTCAATCTATACTCCGAAGACATTATAAACACAGCACTTTCGGATCAAAATATAGGTATTGAGATAAATGGCATCCGAATAAACAACTTGAGATATGCCGATGACACGGTACTAATCGCAGAAACTTGGGAAGATCTTCAAATACTAATTAACAAAATAGTAGAATGCAGTGAAGAACACGGATTATCACTTAACATAAGCAAAACAAAAAATAATGCTAATATCTAAATCACCACAAAACTTCCCTGACATAACCGTGCATGATCAAAGAATCGAACTTGTAAGAAGATATAATTACCTGGGAACTGTTATCAACGAAAATAATGATTGCTCTGAAGAAATCAGAACCAGAATAGAGAAAGCTAGAGCCACATTTACTAAATTGAAAAAGGTGTTCTGCGGAAGAGATCTAAGTCTAAAACTTAAAATTCGCCTTTTGAGATGTTACGTTATGTCAGTTCTCCTCTACGGGATGGAAACATGGACATTGAAAAAGATCGATACCAAAAAGATAGAAGCATTTGAGTTGTGGATGTATCGTAGAATATTAAGAATACCCTGGACAGAGAAAGTAACAAATGTGGAGGTTTTGCGGAGAGTGCGGAAAGAGAAAGAGCTGATACTTACTGTTAAAAAGCGCAAACTACAATATTTGGGACATGTTATGAGGGGAGATAAATACCAGTTGCTGCAATTGATTATACAGGGAAAGATAATGGGAAAGAGATCTATAGGAAGAAGAAGGCATTCATGGTTGAAAAACTTGAGAGAATGGTACAATTGCACCAATTACCAACTGTTTAGATCTGCAGCATCAAAAAATAACGCATAGCTTTGATGATAGCCAAACTTCGGAACGAAGACGGCACTTGAAGAAGAATGAGCACTCCAATCCAAATTAACATCTAGAAAGATTCCTAATAGTTTAACAATATTTCTTGAGATATATACAGTTTTTTTGCTTTGTGGGTATTACTATATATTTTAATGTTTAAGTAATGCTGATTAATATCAGTATTGATGAGAGTTATATCATCTGCGAAGCAATAAGAAACAAAGTAGGTCCTAATATCCAACCTCAGCCTTCGGCTTCGTACTCTTACCAAGGAACGAGCTTTCGATTGTCATGAAATTATCTCGTCTGTTATCAATGTCCTAGGGATATTACTACTGATAATTTATATTTTTCCAACTGTCACGAGATATATTTTCTGAATTGGAAAAGAAATTCTCATAAGCCAGTTTTTTTTAATGATATTGTTAATTTATAGTACTTCTTAAACTTTTTATACTCACCATATTCCTTTGTAATATCAGCAATTATCTTGACTGTGGAAAGATTGGAGCTTTACTATGAGTTTGTGATTTTTTTATTGGAAACTGAATTTCAGGTAACTTTGCATACATTTTGGTAATAAATTGAGCTAATTCTGTTGCTGTTTTGAGAGAAACCACTCCACTGAAGCCCAGTCAACGTTATTTAACGACTGTTCTAACATCAGGATGCTATTACTTGTTATATGTCTTCTGTAGGTATTGGCACTATGACATTTTTCAGATTTTGTTTATAAGTAGAGAAATTGAGCAAGATGATCAGAAATACATGGGTCCACAATTCTACAACCAACTATCTCACTGTTTATGTTTGTTAAGATGTTTATCTAAATAAGTTGCCGATCTAGTTGTGATTCTGCTAAATTCATTAATATTTATGGTTAAGCCAAAAGTAGAAATTAGATCATGGAAACTGTTTAGCTCATTAGAAGCTTTTTTGAAATCAATGTTGAAATCTCCTATTATTATTACTTGTAAAAAAATAGCAGAGCAAAAAACAATAACTTTTCAAATAGGTCTAGAAAAGCTTTAAAATTCCCATTTTCGCTTGTATACTAAAATAGTTTTAATATCTTTAATTCCTAATGCTCAAAATTCACCCTCATATTACCATGAAAGAACATTTAAGCAAACTGGTCGTGTAGAGATTTTATTATCGCTAAAAATTATACCTCCATGTTCCCTAACTTTCCGACAATAAAAAGTTGACAAAAAAAACCGTTAAGCTTTTCTCTGAGCCAGTGTTCAGAGAAACATAATATATTGCATGTTTTATTTTTCAAAAAACTATTTAGCTGATCTATTTTGTTTAATAAACTTTGTATGTTTACATTAAAAATATTAACTAAACTAATCTGGTCAGAGTTTGGAGATACTGTAGTTATGGCCAACCTTCAGTAATGGAGAAGGCACTTTAAGAAAAAGAAGATAAAACGGTACAGACTTATTCGAAATAACACTTTCACTGCTGTTTTTTTTTTCGGGTAATGTATCTGGCTTGCCTATAAGATTTATCGACGGAATGTTTTCTGCGAAAAATATATTCATTCGAAAAACTTCATCCTCGAGGGTGCTTTAAAGGTCTATCGGTGGTAGGAATCCAACGTAGAGTGGTCCAGGCCGATGGGATTGGGTCTGACGTTAGGTCATCCTTCTATTATTTTAATAATCCATTTCCATATTTTAATACCATTTCCATTTTATCTATTATTTTAATAATCCATATTTTAATCCCATAAAAAAATAAATAAATAGAAGATGTCTATCGAGGAGGGAATTTCACTGAATTGACATAAGAATAAGGCGCGATACTTAAACATGTTGGTTCGATATTATGGTTATAACATCATATGGTTTTATCATGCGGAATTGGTACCGTCCTATTCTCCTGTGACGAGCTATGACGAGCCGCATGCCAATGCTTATGATAAAATAATATGACAAATCATACAGTGTTAACATTTAAATTTCATTTCATGACTAAATCATATGACAAATCACATGATAAATCATGTAGTGTAAAGTCGACTTAAGGTTATTATAGGAATTCTACCTTTAGAGAATTTACTATGAGAAAACCAAGAATGCGAGGCAAATTTAAACTTTTGTCTAGTTTCATGTTATAAGACATCTATAGACTATCTATAGAAAAAAGGTGCCAGCATCTTTTGGCGGTAGATGAGAGAAGATCATATTTTTTTTGTATAGTCGCGGTAACATATATATGTGGCGACGTTTAATACTTTTTTTTTTCAACCGACTGGATGCCTGTACCTTCTTCTTCTTCTTCTTTTTATATAGACATGGCTGTCTATTTTTCAATGTGCCTCCAGTAAGTTGTCATTCCATCGTTTTCGTGATCTTCCTACTGATCGTCTTCCTATTGGGGAACCGTCTCTTGCCGTCTTGACTACTCTATTTGTCTTATATGATTGTTCCATTCTACTCTTCTATTTCTTACTCAGTTTTTGATGTTCTCCACCTTGCATTTATGTCGTATATCTGTACTTCTAGCTCTGTCCCATAGTGTCTTACCATCAATTTTTCTAAGTGTTTTCATCTCTGCTGTTTCTAACATCTTTTTTGTCATCTCTGTGTTAGGTCTTGTTTCTGCCGCGTATGTCTTTATTGGTCTGATGACTGTTTTGTAAATTCTGCCTTTCGTTTCTTTCCCGATATTTTTATTTCTCCATATTGTTTCATTTAAGCAACCTGCGGCTCTGTTTGCTCTATTCACTTGATCTTCCACTTTGGCTTCGAGCTTTCCTTAGCTAGATAATGTGATGCCTAGATATTTAAACTAGATCACTTGTTCTATTATCTGACCTTCCAGCTCCAATTTACATCTTAGTGAATTTGCTGTTATAACCATGCATTTTGTCTTTGTTGGGGAAATTAACATGTAAAATTTTTTGGCGGTTATATTAAATTGGTGCAGCATACGTTGTAAATCATCTTCACTTTGAGAGAGTAGTATTCCGTCGTCTGCATAGGCGATTATTTTAAGTTGTTTTTCTCCCATTTGGTATCCTTTATTTGTTCTTATTTTTTAATAATTTCATCCATAATCAGGTTGAACAATAGAGGACTCACATAATTTCCCTGTCTTATCCCATTGCCAGCTTCAATAGAGTCGGTTAGTTCTTCTTCTACTTTTACTTTTATTGTGTTGTTTTGGTACATATTTTCAATCGTTTTGATTATTCCTCTAGGTATTTCTCTTGCATACAGTAAGTGGATAACATCTTTTAATTTGACCCGGTCAAATTCCTTTGTAAGGTCGACGAAACATAGATATGCCGTTTTTTTGTATTCTAATGATTTCTCTTACACTTGCCTCATTATAAATATTGCGTTGGTGCATGATCTTCCCGACCTAAAATCTTGTTGTTCTTCTGCTAGTGTTATAATTTCATTCAATTTATTATCGCTTTGGTTGTTAATTTTAGTGATGTGTTTAATAAATTAATTTCTCTGTAATTTTCCGGGTCCGATTTTTCTCCCTTTTTGAAGAGAGGTATTAGGATATCTCCATTCTTGAGGAATTCTGTTTTGTTCTATTATTTGTTTAATTAGTTTTAATAGTTGTTTGGTCAGATCTGGTCCTCCATTCTTTAGGAGTTTGTTCGGTATTCTGTACTCTCCTGGTGATTTTCTATTTTTAATTTCCTTTATGCTTCCTTTACCTCTTCCTCCTCAATACTTTTTAAGTTGTTGAACAATTGAGGGCCCAGGGACTCTTCCTGTTATGCCAGTTTCAATTCTGTCAGTTAGTTCTTTTTTTATGGTTGTTTTGGTAGATATTTTCGATCATTTTAACTATTCCTAGAGGTATTTCTTTTGCGTAAAATAAGTGGATAATGTCTTTTAATTTGACCCTGTCAAATGCCTTCTTTTACCTTTAAAATGCCCTAATATTATCATCTTCCCTCTGACTTAATCTACTACTTCGTCATTAAATGTTTCCTTTATTGTTGATGTTTAAGTCTTACTAAATGAGTATATCTATCTAGGACAAGCAATCAGAGCTAACAGAGAAAATCAAACAGCCAAAATATCGAGACGAGTAAGAATGGGATGGGCAGCGTTCGGCAAACTGTCTTACGTTCTGAAAAATCAAACAATCCCTCTATACTTACGAAGCAAGGTATATAACTCCTGTATAATACCGGTGCTCACCTACGGAGCACAGACATGGACACTTACACAGGCCAATTTGGATAGGATAAGGAAGGCACAAAGAGCGATGGAGAGACAAATGTTGGGTATATCACTTAAAGATAGAAAACTTGACCATTGGATCAGAACCAGAACGAAGACAGTAGACGCGATAAAACAAGCAGCAAAACTGAAATGGAAATAAGCTGGACACAATGAACGTTTCCAAGACGGACGATGGAACAATGCCATCGGAAAGTGGCGTCCATACAATGCAAAGAGATCAAGAGGCAGATCACAGATGAGGTGGAAAGATGATATCAGGAAACAAGGAGGTCCCACATGGCAGAGAACAGCTCAATATAGGGAAAGATGGAGAGAACTGGGGGAGATCTATATCCAACAATGAAAGAATAGAGAATAGGTTAAAAAAAAGTCTTTCTTCTTTAGTCTTATCTTTGCTGTTACAATCGTTTCTGATATGTATTGACACGTCATATGTTTGTAATTGTTGTTTAAATAATTATTTTATTTCAATTTCTTTTTATTTGACTCATTTATTACTTTTTTATTATTACTTTCAACTTTCTATTTACTAAATTCCACAAGGAAACTAAGTTCCTGTAGCTGGCTGTATACCATGTATTAGAAAAATTTTTATTTTAAAATCCTTTATAAAAGGAATATAATTAAAACACCTTATCGGGATACATCACAGAACTTTTTCGGAATTAATATTCCATCATGATTGTAGATGTTAAATGTTGTTTAATTGAATTTAAGTTACATTATTTATATTATATACTAGGATGTTTAAGTTGTTGTAATTGATAACATGGCAACGTAAGACTCTACTGGAGATTGCTAGTACTGAGACTACGAGAGTCAGTAGTACAGTTGCTATCAACAAGTGTCTACGAGAACTTGTTGATAGCAACTGATTCAATCAGTGGATTTACACACTCTTTGATTTCGGTACTTTTAATCTATTAGTAACTACTTACTGATAATACTAGGAGAGTACCTTTTTTTCGTCTTTATGGAAAGACATCTCAGTCCAGGAATCATTCAGTCTTACTTTTGCCGTTGGTCCAGCTGTCTTTCTTCTTCTTCCTTTTTTTTATCACTGCACCGATGTAGCTGTGTATGTTAGTTCAACCTAATTTATTTTCAATCATTCCCTCAATAATTACCCTCACTGTAACAAAATTCACACCTGTCTTTCTTTTCATACTGTTTCTTTCCACTATTCATCTGCTGCAATCTAACATCCTATGTGTCACAGTGTCCGAGTATCCACAGTATAGGAATTCATCTGTATCAGCCTTTCCGATCCTATAGAGGTAGGCCCTAAAACACCCGTGTCCTGTGAGCACCTGCGTCAGGAAAAAATCCAGTCGCATGTGGCCACAGTCAACCCAATCTGTTATGTTCGGGATCAGCATTTTCGTCCACTGTGCCACATCCCCCGTGTTTTTCATTCTTCTTGCCATCTTTCAACTGACCTTTCCATTTCCTGTCTGTTATCGGCCACGGTAAGGTTTGGGCCTCTTCTCTCGTAAAGCTCTTTTCTTTCCACCGCCTTACACAGTGCTGTAGGCGCATGTCACTCGAAACAGACTTGTTCTATCCACTCGTGTCCTGAAACTCCCATAGACCGTTATCTATACTGCCTCGTTCCAGACTGGTGCCACGTAGAGGACGATCGACTGTACAACACCGTGTAAGACCATCCTCCTTTCGGATTTGGGTCCTCCAATGTTTGGCATCACCCTCCCCAATACAGCCGCACTATTCGCAGCCTTCCGGACTACCTCCCGCTCTCACCATTTTCCATTCCATTCTGATGCAATGCCACTTCTAGATACTTTACTTGTTTCTTGTTTGTTAGACATGCTTCCGCACATTTTAATTCAATACTTTGCCTGTTCCTTGTCCCCTTCAGAATGATGGCTTCAGTTTTATCTCAAGTTTCAGTCCGTGCTGCGTCATACATTTCTTTACGACGCCGCCTGCGTTCCGAATCCGGTATTTGAGATCTGGATCATCCTAGACCACTACCCGTACAGCGAGATCATCAGTGAATGCGAAGGGGGTTGTATCCTCTCCGTATTCACAGTGCATAACCACTTCATATGCTACATTCCATAGCGTCGAGCCCAAGACAGATCCCTGGGGTACCCCGGCCGTCACGTCCACGATCGTGCCCTTTTCCACCACAATCCTTCTCTCGGACAGATACTCCGCCACCACAACCATCAGGTAAACAGGACATTACTTCGTTCCACTGCAGCGCATTGCATGAATTCTTAACATCAAACAACAGCAGGGCCGCCTACCGATGTTCATCCCATCTGTTGCGCAATGCTTCGAGTACACTCATGACTGCATCAATCGTGATACTTTTCCCTAGCTTTGGGAAGCCGTATTAACCTCAATGTCTTCCAAGGCTTAGGAGAGGTTTGTGCTTCTAGCAGTGCATTCATGTGTTCCAGAAGCCACGCAGGCCCCACCCGTTCCTAGACCCTTCACCGCCTCAGGCGGTATCTGATCCAGTCCGGGGGACCTACGAGTCTTCAGTGAACCCAATTCCTCGATAAGTTCATTCATAGTAAAGGGTACAGCCCATCCAGCTCTTTTATCCCTCCATACACCATGACATCTGCCGTCCGGAAAGAGCTCTTTTGTTACCTCAAGCTTCTTGTCCATAGGCATTTCGTAAGGAGTATGCGCATGAACTTCTTCATGACGATCTTATATTCCTGACCTCAGATGTCCTCATGCAGCTTTTCACACAGCTCTTTCCAGTGCCTTCTTTTTTATGTACGGATTTTCCTGTACAGTTCCTTCTTCCTTGCTCGGTACTCTTCCTCGATCTCCTCGATGACCTTAGGCTTGATTCCTACTCTTATTATCCTTCTTCTCATTGCTATACATACATTTCTAGGAGAGTACCTGAAGGGGGAAAATAAGAAAATATAAAAAATGACTAAATAGAGACGTTATAGGTACCAACACTCTCGAAATATAATGGCCAGATCTCGTATATACTAGGCTAAAGGTTAGACAACAAGGTATATTTCTCTACTCAAAAAGGTATAAGATAATTGCTCGTTTTCAATTTATTTATCATTGAAATCTTCAAATAAATTTTCGGTACAGGTAAAATTCGCTTCATGGAGTATAACTCGCATTATATTGCGTCTACAACAATAAAAAATAAATTTCTTTATTTTTTGTAACAATGTTGTTTAATTAACGTAAGGTATTTTACTTCTCAGTCGTAATTTTTAGAGAGTTAAGAAATAGAAAGGTACCGTGTACCACCGGTGGCCACAAACGGCTAAATGAAAAGTTAGGCATGTACCACCGGTGGTACACGTCGTCGCGAACGTGTTAAAAACAGTTTTTTGACAATTTTAATTACGAATAACTAGAAAAGTATTGGGTTAACAAAAAACTTTTTTTGCTTTAAATCTAATTATCTATCGATACTTTTGACATTTTAAATTTACATCTCTGAGATGTGGCATTTATCCCTAGGTTAAAAGCACATATTGGCATTGTATAACTTTTGTCAAAATTTCAAGTAAATCGATACAGTTTTAAAAAATTCGTAGCTTAAACTTTTCAGTCACCGAACTATGTATAACTCTTTTTGATTGCCCGGTATCTACGTAATATATACTTAATATATCTATGAGGTAAACAGGAAATAGTTTCATCATTAAAATTAATATATTTTCTTGTGTTTATTTTATAAAGACGTGAGGTTATTATTGTTTTCCAGTCCACAAGGAAACTGTTCGATATTATTGCAGTATTTATCATTTTGTACAGTTCCTGTAATACCCATAATTCCAAAGTTACTCGAAAGGAAACAGAAATAAGATATAATGTTCTTGTCAGTAAATATCTAGGTCAACTGTAATTTCGCGATTAAGTTCAAATAAAATTTACATAATATACTAATACATTTAACTATTTAATATTATATATTATGTTTTAGCCGCTTGTATGATTGCTGGTTGTGCTGTTTACCCAGCTGGATGGAATTCAGACAACATTCGCAAAGTTTGTGGAACGTCTACAGATAAATACATGTTGGGTGATTGCCACATTCGATGGACTTACATATTGGCAGCTATTGGTTGTTTGGATGCTGTTATATTATCAACTTTAGCATTTCTTCTAGCTTTGAGACACATCAAATTACAGGCTGATCCCAATTATTCTACGTCACCTAGTCTCTTCAAAGGTATGTACAGCTTAATGTTTATACAGTAGGACCTAGTTAATCCGGAGAGGCAAAAACAATACCCTTTGCGGATTATCGCGGCATCCGGATTCGAGTATGCCATATTTAATTGTAATAAAACATATGTTTAACCTTGTATTCTTTAATCAATATTTAAATTACAGTATAAAGAAAAAATGAAAATATTCAAAATTACATCCATGTAGAAAAACAGTTAGTTCAATAAAACATTAGTTACTTTTTCTTGAAAAGTGTGTAATGCTCTTCTGTTTATAATTAGCGAACTTTATTTCAAAAGCCCTATCTCTATGCCGAGGGAGAAACATAACTTCGTGCCTATCAAATTCGTTTTCTTCAGCCCATTTTAAAGCTGTGTTAAAAGCTCCTACTGCCTCTGAACTACCAACTTTTTCGAAGGCGAAAACTTCAACGCTATTGTACTCATATTGCTCATCATCCTCACACATAGCCGCTTGCACAATCTTCTCATCAGTTAACACTTCATATATTTGTATTTGTTTGACATTTCTGAAGCATTAACACTAAGGAGTAAATGTCTAGTGGTTTTCTTTGACATATCAAGAGCTTTTGATACAGCCTGGTACCATTATATAATAACAAAATTATATAGTTGAGAAATCCAGTCATTGCCTCTTTTATTAAAAACTTCCTTCAAAATAGAGCTTTCAGAGTTAATACAAACAACACATCAGATATAATGTATCCAGAAAATGGCATTCCTCAAGGCTCGGTTATAAGTCCTACACTCTTCATAGTGGCCATCAATGATATTCACAAAAATCTAAAATCGCCTATAAAGGCACGCGTCTACGCGGATAATGTAGTTTTTTGCAAAGATAAAAATATACAACATTATATTTTGTCACACACTGAACTTTATACAACACTTAGAACTCTTGTCACAAAATAACAGGTTTCTGTTTTCCCATCGAAAAAACTCGTTTCATCCTTTCTTCTATGTCACAAACACCCCAACTTAGACTATGTCATGAGAACCTTACACTTGATTATGAGAACTATGTGACGAGAGCTTTAATTTTAGTTCCTTAAACTTTATTAACAGCTAAAAAAATAAATTCATTAACTTATGATAATATAAAATTTTATATTTAATTTTAGGTGAAATGAATGGTGCTTTTATGGGAGACACAGCTAGTGTAGCAGGTTCAAGAAAATCATTGAATATGCATCCGGTGCTCCTAGTCCATCCAGGCCAAGAAGATACTTACTCTCAATTTTCTCAAAGAACCGTTCCAAGGTCAATTCATTCCGGACATTATTCACATCCAAATTCGCTTCATAGAAACATATGAAACCGTATATTTATTTAATACATAATATTTTTTATATTTATACATTTTACAAATAAATTTAAAAATGCACTATTTTTTACTGAAATGTGTTATATAAAAACATTAAACGTGATATATAAAATGAAACTACATAATAAAACTATTTTTATTGTATCTATATTATATATCTTATATCACTACTCTGAGTTTCTATTTAAAGAAGCATTGGAGGATTCCAAGGATGGAGTCAATGTGAATGGCGTAAATATCAACAGTATCAGATACGCCGATGATACAGTGTTAATTGCGGATTCCGACTTAGGTCTACAACGACTCATCGACAAGACAAACTCGACCTGTGAGCAATTTGGTATGAAAATAAACATTAAAAAAAAACCAAAGTGATGTCAATCCGAAAAAACCAAAACGTACCTCAACCTTGCACAATAAATGGACACATTTTAGAACAGGTCAATAGATTTAAGTACCTGGGATGTTGGATCGATAGCAGCCTAAATCCTGATCTAGAAATAAGATCGAGAATAGAAAAGGCCAGAAATCTTTCGAAAAAATAAAAAAACTGCTTTGTGATTCTCGAATAAAACTCGAAATTCGACTACGTTTATCAAAATGCTACGTCTGGTCGACTCTTCTATATGCAGTTGAAACGTGGACCCTTAAAACATCAACCGTAAATAAATTGGAGGCCTTTGAAATGTGGATCTACTGGAGAATACTCAAAATTTCATGGACATCGCATACCTCAAACGAAGAACTGCTGCATAAAATAGGCAAAGAAAGAGAACTTTTTAACACAGTAAAAGTTAGAAAAACATCATACCTAGGCCACATACTGAGAAATAATAAGTACCAATATGCCCAACTTATAGTGAAAGGAAAAATCGAGTGAAAGAGAGGACTAGGAAGGAAAAGACTATCGTGGCTCAGAAACATCCGACAATGGACAGGGCTAAATTTTGAACAGCTAATAAGAACAGCTGAAGATAGAGAAGAGTTTAAAATTGTAGTAGCCAATTTCCATTGAGGAGAGGGCACTTTAAGAAGAAGAAGATATCACACTGCTTACTTAATCTCCTCCAGATACCAATTGGTACCTTCATAACCAACTCCCAACTTGAAGGATGCACCCAAGAAATCAAAAGATCAGCAATAATCAAGGAAGCAACGACAAAATTCACCAAAATATGCAAAAGTTACATCAACATACATACATATAAGAGGCTTGTAAAAACAATGGTTTTCTCAATTTTTTCACACGGATCTGAATGCTGGTCCTTGAAGGAAGTTGATAAACGCACTTAAAATAACTTACGCACTTAAAAACGCTGGCGAAATATTTTAATATAAGGTATATTAAAAGAAAACATGGAGCCGGATATATTATGAGTCTCTTAAAAATAATAGAGTGAGCTGGCTATAAAAATACAAGATGATGTAGGACATCTAATTAGCGAAGACCAAAGTGGATTTACGTCTGGTAGATCTTGCACTGATAACTTGTTTATACTCCAAAAATTAATAGAAAAAAGAATAGCGGTTGGTACCGAAGTACATCTAACCTTCATCGGCCTAGAAAAGGCGTATTATACAGTTCCAAGACTTAAATTGTGGCAAGCTTTACAACAACTCGGCATTAGTCCATACCTTTTAGGATTAATCACAGAAGTATACAGGGATAACACTACTTATCTAAAAATCGGAAATAGACCATCAGAGCCAATAAAAGCAACTAAATGACTAAGACAAGGATGCGGTATGCCACCCTTACTGTTTAATTTATGTATTGAGGCAGCCTTCCAATATTGGAAATACCACTGCCAGGGAATCCCCATAGGAAATGACCTATTGTTCTCCCTGAATTTTGCGGATAACCAAGTCGTCCTAGCTCAAGATTCTTATGATATAGAATTTATGATAAAACGTCTATACAGAGAATATGTGAAGTGGAGGTTACAAGTCAGCATGAAGAAAACAGAATATTTAGTTATCAATTCAGATGCAAGAAGTGTTGATAGACGAGGACGTGGAAATCAAACAAGTGGAAAAATTTAAATATTTTCGTCCCCGAATTAATCAGGGACGTAAAATTGTAGGATGTCTGAACTTCTTATGGTGGGATCAAAACATTTACAAAAGGAACAGAAAATAATAGGGCAAACCATGGTTGAATCAGTTCTTTGCTATGGCTCTGAAGTATGGACAATTAATGCAGACCTGAAGAGAAGATTATTGGCAGTTGAAATGGATTATTTTGAGAAGAAGTGCTAGAACATCAAGGCTGGAAAGGAGGACCAACGAATATATAAGAAATAACATGAATGCTACAGAAACGGTCATGGACAGAATAGAAAGAAGAGGTTTAAAATAGTTTGGATACCTATTGAGAATACCTGACGAACATTGGCCCCAAAAACTTCACAGATGGAAGCCTCCTGGAAGAAGAAAAATAGGTAGACTTCTGCGCTCATGAACTGAAGAAATTACAAGAGCGATGGAATTAAACTCAACATTCTGCCGGGTTGAAAAGCAAGACGCATTTGTCTATTTATGAAATTTAATAAAAAAAATCATTCGGTAAACAAATGAGTGAAGCTCGACCTAGATTCGGATCCCGTACTAACACTTCCATAGGTCCGAATCATCGTCAACGTCCAAGAAGAATAAGATAAGTATTATAAGTAAAAAAATAATTAATTATTAAACTTAATAAACTGATTCAAATGTTTAAAGTTTCTTTATTAATATTACCAATACACGCCACTTTGTTATAGAAACCTGATAAACGGATTTTTCTTATAAAAAATTAACTATTTCATTTGAATTTAACTGTTCTGACGCCAAGCTCTTTAGATACTTTTTCAACCATCGACATGTGAGTTGGAGTGTATACTATTCCACCTTGTTTGTTTATTTTTTCCATTATTTTCCGTTCCAAATCACCAGGTACCAGAACTGGCTGATTTGGATCCACCTGCAATTATCAAAAATTAATTGAAAGGGACAAAAATGTTTATCAATACGAAAATAATTTTTTTTGTACTAATTTGTCTATTTAAAAAAAAAGTTGTAAATATAAATCAAATCAATCTTTTGTTTTAAGGAAACGATTTAAAATTAAAGAAAAAGTAAGTCTCGAGCTTTTGAGGAAATTTTTAATTTTTAACAACTTTTGCTATATGGTATGGAGGCCTGGACGCTCACGAGAAAACTAGAAGCATTCGAAATGTGGGTGTACCGACGCATTCTTCGTATATTCTGGACCGAACATGTCATTAACACAGAGGTAATCCAAAGAATCAGAAAGGAGAAAGAAATCGTGAGCACAATAAAACAAAGAAAGCTTGAATATCTAAGCAACATATTGAGACACGATAAGTACCGTCTACTGCAATTGATTGTCTAGAGGAAAATAGACAGTAAGCGAGGGCCAGGCAGAAGAAGACACTCGTGGCTCCAAAATCTGCGGAAGTAGTTTGGGGCTCACATCGGTCGAACTATTCAGAAGCGCCGCAAACAAGATCAGAATTGCCATGCTAATAGCCAACTTTTGCAACGGACAGGGCACTTGAAGAAGAAGAAGAACAACTTTTGCATGTTTCACGATTAAGTCTACATCTAAAAAGATCAATAATAAACCGGAAGACAACAAAAAAATGTTCAGGAAAGGAGATAAAGAAGACCCCAACAATTATAGAGGTATAAATCTACTGCGCACGTAAGCTTACCACAAAAGTTCTAACCAACAACTTTATCAGATGAACAACAAGGATTCAGATCCGGAAGATCCTGCGTAGATGCCGCATTTGTACCAAGACAAATTACAGAAAAAACCATCGAAAACAATAAACCAGCATATATATGTTTTATAGACCTAACAAAGGCTTTGGATCGCATCTAAGTCAAATACGTCTTACACCTAGTGTATAAAAGAAACATACCAATCGATATTATACATTATCTACTTACATAATCGAATACAAACAGAGATAAATGTAAAACTAACACAGTGTATACCAGTACAAAGCGGAGTCAGATAGGGTGACTCGTTAAGCCCACTTTTCTTTAATATAATAATGGACAAAATAGTGCAAGCAGTACGTAAAGGCGTAAAGGTCATGGTTACAGAATGGGGAACAAAGAAATCCAAATATTATGTTATGCAGACAACGCCGCATTATTCGCCGAGACAGAAAACGAGCTCCAAAGATTAACACTTATCTTCAACACAACAGTAAAGAAATACAATATGATAATATCAGCAGAAAAAACCAAATGTATGACAACATCTAAATACCCACTATGATGTAAAATCGGAATTGATGGAAAAATAATAAAGCAGGAAGCAAGGCTTAGATATCTGGGAATAGATCTAACTATACTACGTTTCACGTTTAGAAAATAACATTGCGAAGATAGGGCCATGTATTTCTTATGGACGATAGCAACGCCGCGTTGCCACGACACACACAAGCACAATTTAGGGTTGTATAATTTGTATTTTCGTTTCCACAAACATGAATTAAATTAATGTTTTTTAACGTAATTGACCAAAAGTGCCCATTCGAAACAAGAGATGAAAAGTAGGGAAAATGATTTTAATTAGATAAATAGTATTTACAAAAGATAATTTTATTTTATCTTATTTTAATTATAGTAACGACAGTTTCGTTTTGCGGTGAGAATACGATATGCCATGAATCATATAAATCAGTAGAAAATATTGACCGCTTGGAATGCGTATACGATGTGCGTATGTCAGCTATTTTATGTCGTCTCTAACTACATAATGATAATAAGGTTTTTATTTAGTAGTTATTCTGACTTTACAGTTAAATATTAATTGAAAATGAAAATTCAAAAAAATAAGGGCCCGCGTAGCGCAAGCGGTA
The DNA here is from genome assembly GCA_918026665.1 of Diabrotica balteata. NCBI lineage: Eukaryota > Metazoa > Arthropoda > Insecta > Coleoptera > Chrysomelidae > Diabrotica > Diabrotica balteata. The sequence continues at coordinate 136,069,892 of OU898280.1, forward strand.
GTGTGCTTGCCTCGCATGCCGGTGGTCGTGAGTTCGAATCCTACCGCCGGCAAGAACAACTAGGCATTTTTAAAAATGTCTATAGGCCCCAGGTCGACTCAGCCTGAATAAAATGAGTACCTTGGGTAAAACCAGGGGTAATAATAGGCGGTTGAAGCGTAGCACTGGCCATGTTACCTTCCTTGTATACCGTAGGCCCTAGATATAGCAGACTACCCTGCTATACTCCCAAAGCCGCGTGCGGTATAAAACGGGAGACTATTATTATAAAATTCAAAAATTAAGCAAAGGGAATATCTTGGACATCCGTGCAAAAGAGAGTGTCTGAGAGTTTTGGCAACACTGATCTCCATAAGCGTAATGTTATTTTCTTAACGTGAAACAAAGAATAGTTACGGAGATCAAAAAGATACCGTCTTGCGTGAATGTGTCAGTACTGAACAACACCTTGTAGCAACTTTATGCTTTCTGGCCACTAGAAGGTCATTTGAGGATTTGAAGTTCAGCTGTAAAATATCTCCACAACTCTTGGGAAAAGTGATACCAGAAAATTGCAGGGCTATAATAATTTTTCGTGCAATTGAAAGTTATTTTCTATTATTTATTTGCGAAATAGGGATATTTGTTCAGCGCTGTCGGACAGACAGCACCAATTAAGATTTTGTGTGAAGCTAATGTTGTAAGAAACTTGTATACAGGGAGGAAATATCAGTTACAAAGTGATCTTGTAATAAATTTACTATTTGAATTGGGAATAAGCCACAATATAAGTTAGAAATTAAATGTATTTGACATTTGGACTTCCACTTCGGAAATCGTTATCAAAATATTCCGAAGTTGAAGTCGAAACGTTAAATAAATTTAATTTCTAACTAGTATTTAGGTTTATTTCCAATTAAATAGTAAATTTGCATGAGATGCCACAAGAAAATAACTTCAGAATAATATAATGAAACAGTTACTTCTAATTTTAGTACAACTATGCTTTAATTTTCGTACAACTATGCTTTCATTTTCGTTGTTTGTTGATAATTCTTCTGTAGCCAATCCGGAGTGTTGGAAATTGTACCTGTGTGGAAGTGTCCGAAATAGATCTACAGAAAGAAAAATGATTTGCCCTAACAAAAAGTAGATGATGATGAGGAATCGTGTATTTTAATAGGGGTAATTTTCGTGCAATTGAAAGATTATTTTCTATTTAATATTTGCGAACTAGGGATCTTTGCGTAAAGTAATTTATAGAAATCTCATACGTAACAGGTGCCGAAGGTAAACTGACTGAGGAAATTTTCGATCCGACCTGTGATCCGACTTCCAAATACACCATTAACGCTTCCAGTTCAGTACGAGTTCGGTACGAGTCGGAACATCTAAAGTCGCCCCTTTAGATGTTCCGACTCTAACTCTATACCACTAGTTGTCAAACTAATCTAACCAGCCCACTCACGGTCCGATTTTGGATCCAACTGCGGAAGTTGGACCACTAGCCGGACTAAAAATCGGAACGTGAATGGCCTGTTTAATTCGTGTGTCTCGGACTGCCTTTTTCAAGGCAATGTTAAAAATAGGTTTTCTCTTATAAGTGATCATAAAATCGATCTAATTCTTAGTTTTTCCAATCAGACTTTGCCACGTCCACCTCCGATAATATTTACTGTAGAAGAATCTGCTCATTTGGAATATATTTTTTTCCCGCTGAAAATTAAGTAAAGTTTTACCGCGCTCATTCCTGTTTCCCAAACAAAATTTTCCCACTGATGTTTTTGTCTCATCTGCCTTTCTTCCCGTTTTAGCGTTAGAGTCACTACACATTCAGAAACTATAAACAATACAAAATACTTACAGGTTGCATTTTTCTAATATAATTTAGAAGGTCACTTAAACGTTTCTGAAAACCAGCTGGAAATTTTTCTGGATCAATTGCAATAAAACCGTGTCCTAGATTTGCTGGTTTATCTGTTTTCTGACCCCATTGTCTAACGTTAGGTCCATACGCAGCATCTAAAATGTTAGTAATGTGACAATAGTTAGTAAAAAAGATGTTTTTAACAAAAAACATTTTCCTACATATCAAAAATACTGTGATTTTATTTTTATGTATTTGTTTATTAGACTAATATACTATTATATGAAACACGACTATAAATATGAAAAAGAAAAACAAAACTAAAACCATAACTATATTTAATTAAATGTCAATCTAAGCCAGTCTTCTGGGAAGATTCCAGTGGTATATATTTTGTTAAATAATAGTGTTAACGTCTAAAGATTTTCTTCATTGGTAAGCTTTATCATATCTACGTATATTTCATCTGGACCTGAGGCTTTTCGTGGCTTTGCCGTATTGATTGTTTTTGTAACTTCCGATGTTAATATATCAAGTATTGTTTCTTGTACTATATTCATTCGTGGTTCTATTCTCTCGCCATCAAACAGATCTTTGATGTATTTTTCCCACATATCTCCTACATTTTCTGGACTAAATACTATTTGGTTGTTATCATCTACTTTTGTTGTAGTAATTTTTTTTCTTCATATTTGTGACTGCTGCTCATCCATTCTTCTTTCGCTTTCCTGATTCTGTTTCGGATGATTCTCTGGGTTTCCTTATATTTTTCTTCATTGCGAATTTTGTAAGATCTCTTTATGTCCATTAGTTCTAGGACTTCTTCTGTCATCCACGTATTCTTTGTTTTTCTGATGTTGTCTTGTAGTTGTTCTTTTTGTATAGTTGTGATTGTTGTTTTGAACGTGGGCCAAATACTTTCTATTTCTTTTGCTTCCGCGGGTGCTTCACTGAACTTTTCTTTGAGTGTATCATTAAGTGTTTTCTCTATAAAATACTATAGCCACCACTAAAAACTATTTTGGTGAAGACAGGTCAAGACTTTTACTAAATAAAAAATCTCCAACAATAGCAGGGGCATGTTCTAATGTTAAAGTCTGAGTTCATCATCTATTATTTGGAAAGTTTGCTTCTCAAATTTTGATCGTGATTTATAAATTATTTTTTCACAGGTTTTAAGTATTTTACAAAATTTTTTGTGAAAGAATACACTTTCAGTTTATATCTGTCTCGATGAAATCGTATAACAAACCAAATCATTTGGGAATTAAAAAAGGGAAAAATGGGAAATGGGAAAAATCTCTACGTATTTCTCTTGTTTCTTCTGGTTCTGCGGGTGCTTTACCGAACTTTTCTTTGAATGTATCATTGAGTGTTTTCTCTATTTCTGCCTGTACTATTGGATCTCTAAGTTTTTCGAGACTAGGTTTTATCTTCTCTCTGTATTTGATTTTCTTTAGTTTAATTGAAATTTTACAACAACAGTATTGTGGTCGGAACCGATGTCCGCCACGGGATATGTTTTAACTCCCCTGATTCCATTTCTATAACGTTTGCCAATTAATATATAATCAATCTGGTTTCCTATTATGCGGTTGGTTTTGATTATCGCCAGGTGCTTTACATGTATACAATAATCTTCTTTTGGGGTATTTAAACCAGGTGTTTGCGATCATTAGATTTTCTTCTTGCCAAAATTGGACCAGTATTTCTCCTCTATCATTTCTTTGGCCTAAACCAAAGTTTCCTACTACGTCTTCGGTCCACCCTTCACCTACTTTGGCATTAAAATCTGCCATAATAATGTTTACAGCATTTTTCTTTGTGATCTTTATTAGCTGTTTGATCTCTTGGTAGAATTCTCGTACTTCCTTTTCTGGTTTTTCTGCTGTAGGAGCATATACTTGAATAAAGTTAATATTACGAGGAGTGGTATTAATTTGCAGCATAGCTACTCTATCAGATATAGGTATAAAGTTCTTTATACATTTACTGCTTTTCTGGTCAAGTATAAATGCCACTCCGTTATCTATACTTGTGTTTTTGACCGCTTATGTGTTTACAAAGTCGCTATGAAAGATACATTGTGGAAAGTATCGATGTCTAATTAATTGTTCGTAAATCCACAAATAAGATGGTTACAAACAGTACATACATTGACTGATTTTTGATGAATAGATTAAGCTATCCAAAATCATTAAAACCTAATAGTACAATAAAGCAATAAACTAAGTAATTGAAAAATTACCTGAGAGAAAAGTTTTACTAAAATAAAAATATTATTGATATATAAAAACTAACCTGCCAAAAGACCACTGAGACATTCAACCATAAGAGCGAATCCCGTTCCTTTGTAAGATACATTTCCTCCGAGTGGCATCAATTTCCTGCTTTTGACCACCAGTTCTGGATCGGTAGTCTCTTTACCAGTCTCATCCAGGCCCCATCCTAACGGAATTTGTTGTTTATTTCGACGATATGTTTCAATCTACAAAAGTTAAAGTTAAATTTGTATAACGTCGAACTGATTTATGGGTCAGACATATTGTAATTTTTTTATTGTTATGGTTCTTACTAAAACGTTTTAGGAATACACTTTGCGAATAAAATAATTCAAAGTAGGACAGACATAAAATATACAACAGAAATATTAAGAGTATAGCAAGTAGAGAAGTTTCATTGAGACAAAAACCCAAAATCTATGTTGGATTAAGTCACCAATGTAACCAAGTAAAGGATTGAATAAAATGTTTTTTTTTGAGAAGAATAAATTATACAAGAATTATTATAAATATCATTAATGTATGGTGAGACGTACCTTACCAAAAGATACTGCCGTTGTTGCTAGATCCATAACCATGCGATCTTTGCCTTCAGCTGGAGCAGATATCGATATGGGATTAGTTCCTAGACAAACCTAAAATTAATAAACCGATTTTTAATTAGCTTGTAATTATAATTAAAAATAATTGATTATTATAATATCAATGCCAATCCCTTGGCATTGATATTTGTAGACTTTAAAAAGGCGTTTGATACAGTGGAACTACCGTCCATCTTAAGAGCACTACAAGATTGCAGAGTCGACCACAGATATTGTAATATAGTCAAAAATATATATGAAAATGCCACAACAACCATAAGCCTACATTCTGCAACTAATAAAATAAAGATAAAAAGGGGAGTCAGGCAAGGTGATACCATGTGACCAAAGCTGTTCATTACCGTTCTTGAGTATGCATTTAAAAAACTAACATGGCAAGAGAAAGGAATATCCATAGATGGAGAAAGATTAAACCATCTACGTTTTGCGGACGATATCGTGCTTCTGTCAGATAATCTGGGAGAGATCAAAGATATGCTCCAAGAACTGAATGACATACTACAAGAAACTGGGCTGGAGATAAATTTCGAGAAAACCAAAATGATGACCAATATGGTTCCCAGCGAAGAGATACAGATTAATAACAACAAGGTCGAATTAATCGATAAATACACATACTTGGGCCATGAAATTAGAATAATCAGAGACAACCAAACCTGCGAGCTAAATAGACGAATCACGTTGGGATGGGCGGCATATGGAAGGATGAGAGACATTTTTAAAACAAATATCAAAATTCACCTAAAAAGGAAGACATTTAACTAATGCATCTTACCAGTCTTGACCTATGGAGCAGAGACCCTAACTTTAACGAAATCTACTGCCGAAAAACTGAGGGTAACACAAAGGCGAATGGAGAGATCAATACTGGGTCTGACCTTGAAAGATCGCGTGAGAAATGAGGAGATACGCCGACGAACTGGCGTAGACATGTGCAAACATGGAGGTGGGCTGGACATGTTGCTAGAATGGAAGACGGAAGATGGAAGAAGAGATTATTGGAGTGGAGACCAAGAGCCGACAAGCGAAGTCGAGGCAGACCACCCACCCGATGGACCGACGACCTAAGAAGAATCGAAACAAACTGGGTTGCAGCAGCTAAAGATAGAGAGAACTGGAGACGTTTGGAGGAGGCCTATATCCAACAATGGATGTGAAAATGGGGCTGGATGATGATGATGATGATGATGATGATGAATAGAACAGGCATGAACTACAACTGTAAAATTGAAACTACTCTATTTGACGTTCGGGTTCCAGTTTGACTGATGGTTGACTGATGGAGTTTACAATTTTATGTATATCTTTTACAGAGATCTTCTAATACAGAGCCGATTAATGGATCTTATTAATCTAAACTGATCAATAACTGCTCCCGTAATAATAATAATAATACTATTAATACTCTTCATATACTTGGAATACACTTCATAACTGAAAATCTCCTGGACCAGATGGCATTCAGAACTTCTGGCTTAAGAAGTTCTGGAGTATTCATGAGTGCTTATCAGTAATAATAAATCACACTATTTCTTATCCGCAGGAAATACCATCTTTCTTGACCCAGGGAACAACTTATTTAATTCCCAAAGATCAAAATAACACCCAAGATCCAACCAAGTACCGCCCAATTTCTTGTCTTCCAACTCTGTATAAATTGGTCAGATCCTGTGTAGCCCGGCGTATCAACCAACACTGTGCTCGAAACAATATCATAGAGCCTCAACAGAAAGGATGCGCTAAGGGTTTCATGGGCTGCAGAGAACAACTTATTATCGACTCTGTCATTTCTAATCAAGCGAGTAGCAAAAAACGAAATCTCTTTACTGCTTTCATTGACTACAAGAAAGCATTTGATTTAGTGCCGCGTGAATGGCTTATAAATATATTAAAAATATATAAAGTCGACGATAACATAGTGACCTTTTTAAAACATATAATCTCAGATTGGAAGACAAAAATTCACCTCCAAATACCTGGTGAAAACAATATAGAAAAAAAAGTGTTGCAATCAAGCGGGTTCTTTTCCAGGGGGGCTCATTAAGTCCTCTCTGGTTCGGATCATTAAGCATGCACTTCGGACTTGATAAGTGCCGTGTCTTAACTATAACCAAAGAAAAGGTTCAGCCAGGCGGATTCGATATGCAAAACGGCCAGAACATAGAGGCCATGGATGAAAATGATATGTATAAATACCTCGTAAAAAAGCAAGCGCGGAAGATTGATCATAAGCAAATTAAAACTGAGATAACAACTGAGTTTATCCGAAGAGTAAACCAGCTGCTTCGTTCACACATTAACAGTAAAAATTTGTTTAAGGTACTAAACACCTACGTATGTTCCGCGCTTAGCTACTCATTTGGTATTGTTGACAAAAAACGGATATAGAAAATCTTCAGCGAAAAGTACGAACACACCTCACAAAGGCACAAAAACACCATCCTCGAAGTGCAGTAGAAAAAACGACATTACCGAGGTATTTAGGAGGACAAGGACTTATGGATATAAGCGAGCAATTAGAAAAACAGATTACTAATTTAAGAACTTATTTTCAGGTCCAGGCGGAGACAATTATTCTTCACCGCGCGATTTGTGCAGTAGATGACACAACACCGATCAAACTGAGGGAACCAGAAATGCGCATAAACCATCTTACTAAGGACGAAAAAATTCGCACATGAATGGGCAAACCTCTGCACGGGCGGCATTCCAATGAGGTCAATCAAGACCATGTCGACAATATAGCGTCGAACTATTGGCTGACATCAGGAAAGATGTTTCCGGAAACAGAAGGTGCACTACTGGCCATTCAGGATCAGGTTATACCAACCAAAAATTACCTGAAATGTATCGTCACAGACCCTCAGGTCCAAAATGACAAATGCCGATATGAATGCCAAGCTCAGGAAACCATCCAACATCTTACCGGGGACTATCAGGCAAACTGTCTGGCCCAAACATCTAATGGCAGGTCATCTTCATCATCAGTCAATCCTTGATCTTCCAGCCATCCTGCGTGTTTGAAGGAATGTTTTATTGTATTGTTCATCACCTCATCAAAGGATTTACTAATCATTAGGATGGCGTCAAAAATGTTTAGTCCATCAAAAGTCTACTCGTGTAATGGCTTTTCAAACACTTGATGACACTTCGGTCCATGAGCTGAAGGACACTCGTTGTGTTTGCTGACAGAAAACAAAGTTTAATGTTTTAAAGGTCGCACAGTAAAGGATGAGCAGGACAATCGTATACAAGCAGAAGAATTTTTTTCCCTTTAAGCTTGATATCCCACTTTCTTATCGCTTCTTCACTCTTGTTTACTTTATAAATCACCGGTAGATTTATTATATTTTTAAAGTAACATAGGTTTTTTCGACCCTATCCCTATCACTAACAATTTTCGCTTCACCGAACTTGTCATGTTAGCGGCCACTAAAACCGTAATGCGTTCTTTAGAGAGCTTTCCACCAACACAGTTTTCCGATTTAAATTTAAAAGTTCTGTTCTGTGTCATTTTAAAAAACAATCCAATCTCATCAGCATTGAAAATATCGTCTTACGCATATCGTGCCTTCAGCCTAGGCCACCCGTTTTCTAGCCAATCATCCGTTCCTCAGATGCCTTGAAATTTTCAATTCTAAGCTCAGTTGTAAAAACTCAGGTTTTGTCCTGACCACAGAAAACCACTGCTGCTGGAATCACTGAAGCATAGCGCGATCTAAATCTTCGTGCTGAGGTTACCGCAACTTCTGTCTGCTCCCTCCATCTCCTCTTCAAGTCACTTTTTTCTGTCTTTCCATATCGTAGCCACAGTTGACTGAGACAGCCCCGTACAGCGAACGACATCCGATTGCTTGTCGCCTTTCTCTATTGCTGGAGTTATCGGTCACTTTTCCTCCACCGAGAGCACTTTACGCTTTTTCCAAAACATGTTGACTGTTGACACACTGAGACAAACTCAAACTGGTAATGAAAAGTCGTCAATAGATGACAATATTTGTGTGATAACAGTTAAGCACGCCGCCCGAACAATAAAAGCGAGTCACTTAACTCTCTGATAAGAATGAGTAGAATGGGTGGCCGCATTCCTTAAGCGCAAAATAAAACAACCGCTGGACAATGATCTTGCCATTCCTGACTCAGGTAGTTTGAACTTTAAACACAATATCACATTTGTCATCGACTATAGAACGCTGAAAAGTCATTGCTATAAAGAGAGAACGATATCGGTATAGAGAAAGAATTAATACATTGTCCTTATGACGAATCAACCAAAGTTTACTACTTTCATCGTTATAGAGGAATTAGCGTTATATAGGGAATCGTTATAAAAAGAGACTACTGTATTTCCATTTTTCATTACAATACAGATTAGCCCACTTGACTAATTTTGATATTGGTATAACTTTGATATAAATCTTGAATAGAATTTTCTACTTCCTAATACGAATCCTTGAATAGAATTCCTATAAAGACATACTACAAAATGTTTAAACTTTAATTATTTTTGCAAAAATAAATATTTTTATTTAGGAAGTTATGCCAAATGATCATACTTACATCTTTTGCACCCGCTGGGACCATAACCGGGGAAGTGTTTGTAAAAGCCATACCAATAAATCCCTTTTCTGCAGCACGTTCAGTGTAAAACATATTTATTCCAAAGTGATTTGAACCTGTAACAGAATTTTATAATTTAACCAAGCATTAAGAAAATATATGTATAAATATGACTTTCTAGTTTCTAGTCTATTTAGTGTCTAGAAATGCGTAATGCTCAATCCTAAATAAATCATAACCATATTTACAATAAAAACAAGAAAACAAAAATGAATGGTTCAAGGTAAAAATAAACGGTCCTCTATCTAAAGTGAGTTCTCAAAAAAATTGGCACACCTCAAGGCTTGGTAATCAGCCCGACGCTTTTCTTTATAGCTATTAATAATAAACAAATCAATGAATAAACCGTGTAGTATTCTTAAAAGGAAACAATATACAGAGTATGGACAAATGACTACAAGATCAATTCAATAAATTTTTAACATGGTCGAAAAGGAGTTTTCAATTTGCTTGTTCTAAAACTCACTGGATCCTATTCTTAAAAAGATCGAAGCAGACAAAGAAAAAACTTGAGTGTCAGACACCTGAATAATAAAAAAAATTAAATATCTAACTTGTTAAACTGTTTGTTCGGGCTGTTAGGTCGTTATCTTCTGAGATTAGTTCTCGACGTTTTCCCAACACTAGGGGTTGGCATCTTCTGGAGATGATCTTCGCTTGTAAACTGAAACTGAGCCCCTAGTACTGGCGAAACGTCGAGAGCTAGTCTCAGAAGACAACGGCCTAACAGCCCCAACAAACAGTTTAACAAGTTAGACGATGGCCGTGAAAATCTAACGCATTTTATCAATTAAATATCTAGTTTTAATATTTGATCAAGCCTCAACCTAAAAATCAAATATATATCAGCAATATGTCAAAAAATACTAAACCTGGTACGAATTATGGAGCGTACAATGGAATTCTACTCACATTATATAAAAATCTGATTCGCTCCAAGATCGATTACGGATGCCATGCATACTCGTCTGCTTCAACAACAACTCAAAAGTTTTAGACACCATTCAAAACAATGCTCTTAGAATATGCGGTGAATTTAGGACATCTTTATCCTAAGTCCCCAGGAAAACTCGGTTAACTACCATTAGATTTAAGAATACAGCAAATAATACCCTCAACAATACTCTATGCAACGAAGCCGTACTCTTTACAATGTCACCAAACCATTAGTTCTCGAATATTCAGCATGCAAAACCCACATTTCCTTTTATTAAAGACGCAGATGAATCATAAATGAATTAAATCTTTAAGTCCCTGAACTCTATTCGAGCAAGATGCCAACTCCCCTCCTTGGCTGATATCTTCCCCTCGCATAAATTTGGATCTATTATTAGAAAATAAGAAAGAAACCAACTGCCATCTAATTAATTCTAAATTTTAGACCTTCATTTTTCAATTTTTTTCCTTCAGTTATTAACCGATGGATCTAAGACGAAACATTGTCAGTGAGATCTTAGATTTGTCAGTATTTTATTTTTTGACTAAAATATAGATGTAAACTAATTACAAAAGGTTTTTCTAGTTGCAGTGTAGAAAAGTCTACGGGACCAAATGGTCCCTGAGAAATATATTATCTACAATCTGCAAGTTAGTTCAAAAAATGTATTTGTTAGACAAAATAGGAAGAAATATGGGCTCTTCATTATTATCAGTGGGTCTAGAATCCTTTTTGAGGGTTGACCTGTTCTAACGATTCTGATTTACTTTGTGCTTTGTTTCTCCAGTGTTTTTTTATTTTTAAGATTGTAGGCTCTTGGTTATGGGAAAATTCTGGTTAATTAAGTTCATCAAATTGCTTATCGGTTATTGACCAGATCCCTATGACAACAAAATACCAAGCAAATGTTTATACTTAATTTTTTTGTAATCTCAAGAGTTACCAACTATAACACAGTGAAGAAAAACCAAAACCACTAAAATATTAAAAATATTCAATTTACCATTGGCTACTACTATAGCAATTCCAGTTTCTGATGCTTTCTTCATAGCTAAGTCCATACAGAATACACCTATCACTGCGCCTAATCCATTATTTCCGTTAACCGCTGCTGTCGAAGCACTTTCCATCATAATTTTGGGACAAGCATTTGGATCACAACGTTTGTTTGTGATATCATTTAAATATGGTTCTAAAAATTAAAATTCTATATAGGAATAATAAACAAGGTGTCAGACAAGGATAAATAAACGGTCTCTACGATGATTTAGTATATATATATATATATATAATATATATATATATATATATATATATATATATATATACAGAAAAGAAATTTAATCTTTGCAGATAAGTTAAATAGTAAACTCTTAAATATTGGGTAAATCTGCAAGAAAAACTCTAATGAGTATCAATTGTTTCGCCGAACGTTTTCGCCAAAGAGAATTAATTTGGCTTCTTCAGGGCTGAAAGAGAATAAATTGTAATTAGCTACCATATATTATCTATTAAAAAACATTATTGGTCTTACCGTAACTAGAATTGTCGAGTTAGAATGTTATAAAACTTAGCTAGTAACAACATAGTGGTGCTTTTTGTTACTATGTGCAAAAAAAAGTTTTTTTTAACGTAGGAAATGTATGGTAGCTTTGAACTTAAAACGCAAAGGTTTACCCAAGGTTAATCGAAAAACCCAATGTAACTATATTTAAAGGAAGTAATTCTTTGAATTGTCGGCAATAACTAAATTTTTGATTGTTATAAAGTTTAAATGTGAGGTTCTGTTTTCTCAGAACGCATGTGCTGAGAATTGAAGTAGTACTTTTGAATATTTATGTCGTTAAGGTTCATTGGTAAAACCGAATGAAGTTAAATCCCAGTTTGGGGAAATATTATTTTAGAATTTTCTTAATTGAAATTCTTTTTTAATTATAGTATATTGTTAATGTATTATTATAATAATATCTTATTGAGATGTATCTAAGAAAAGCAAGGGCATGTTATCTTTTTTAGTTAATAAAAATTATTATTAAAGTAAGTTAGTTGTTAATGAATATATCAGACAAGTTGGTGATCTGTGATGTTGTATTGTTCTTGGTATCTGATTTAAATAGGAAGTGGTATATATCGCTTAGATTCTTAATGTCACTCTTAACATTGATGGAGAAATCGTTAAGGAAAATATAAGACATTTCAATGAAATGTCTTATATTTGAAAATTCTGAAATATGGTAATGAAAAATATATAAATAAAAAGTAAAATACATTTTAACTCTTTCAAAAAATTCAAAATCGTTTATGATATATCTGGTTGCTTGTTAATTTTTTGAGTGAATAGGTTTTTTATTATAACTCTGTACATATAATTGGGTCGTAAAAAATAGAAACTGTTAAATAAATATTAACAATAAACTCACTTATTGATCTTACCTAATCTGCTTAAACCGTGACTGAAAATACCTCTGTGATCAGCTGCTACTAAACCATCCGCCATAATTAGAGCATTTTCTTTTTTTACACCTAATTTCTCAAAGCATTCTCTGATAAACCTATGAATTTCATTTAAGGGAACAACATTTTCGTTGGTTTTGGAATCTGCAAATAAACAATAACATTAAAATCTTACACATTATTAAAACTTATTGTTGAATATCGCAACCAAATATTTGAACACATTTACCTCAGTAACTGATACATACTCACCAATCAGTATAACTAGTGTTGCTGGATCTAGTGATTTACTTGTAATCTCCACTTTTGATATAAGTCGTGGAGATCTAGTTGATCATTCAAAAATTTAAGGTAAATAGTTGTACAGTTATACAGTGATGAGTGCCTTACCACCCGGCTTTTTAACGTAAGAGATAGAAAACACAGTTACCTTGTGAAATAAAAAGAGATGAAACTCGTAGAGGTGGGAAATAATCGATAGAAACCTATAATTTACATTACATTACATTACCACTATCGATAGTCTCACACCTTTAGACGTTAGCTTCGAGCTAAATCACCTCGGTCATAATTATTATGTTTGACGTCGTATGTGTGACGTATTTCCATTTTTTAATTTCGCATAAAGTAAAAACTGATTGACCACAATAAAGCAAAAATGTGAATAAAATAATTTAATTATACTAGTGATTATTTAATCTAAAGTTTTAAATTATTAACCAAGAATAATTTCTACTACCTATGATTTGAGGAGTTTCATACAATCTTGTCACGGAATAATTATCAATCCTTCGTGGATTAGTGGTAAGAATTCGACACTGCGATGCAGACGATTAGAGTTCAAAACCCACATATGTTTTTTTTTAATAATTTGAAATTATGCAGAGATCGTTTTGCGTTATGAACATTTATGTCAGTCGTTACTAGTATTAGAAGTGTTTAAAGTTAAACATAAATATCTTATTTAAAAGATGTGTCGTACTTTCGAAAATAAAGTAAAAATTCTTCAAAATTAAAAGAACGTTTAAAGAATGTTTAAATAAGTAAAAATTCTACAAAAATAAAAAAATATTGTAAATAAACGTATTTACAATTGTCAATTGTTTTGAAAATAATTATCTGTACAGAGGAATTGATATTAATACTGAGAATTTAGTGATGGATTTGACATAAACAGTCTTCACCGGATTATTTTGCATTCACAACTAAAGACAGTAAAACTGAAATTGAATTTTGTATTTCCGTTTTATAACATTGGAATAAGAATAAATTGTAAATAATGAGTTTTTCGAAAACTTGTTACCTAATATGTATCATATTTTCTATTATTTTTTTATTGATATAACAAAAAATTTGTCTTTGGTGTGAATTGAACCCCAATCTTCTTGTCAATAGACCACGTCTCTAACTATTACACCAATTCCACATACATTAATTGTTTTCGGACAGAACATACCTACCTTTATTTTAGTCAAATATTTCAGTTGAGTTATTTTTATTATTAAATGAACTTATTAAAATCGCTACTAATTATTGTTTTTTACTATAATATATCTTAATTTATTCAATTATTTATTCTAACATCAGAAATCAATATTATATATATATATATATATTCCTCACAGTTCTTGATTGTTTTATGTTCGTCGACCATTAGATCTTCTACTTCATTCTCGATGCATAAGTATTGCGTTTTGTTTCTATTTACAGAGAGGCCCCATTCTTCATATGTTTTAAACAACCGTCTCGTCATGAATTCTAAATCTTCCTTGTCTGCTGCCACTACTACTTGGTCGTCCGCAAAATGTAGAGTGTATAATGTTGTATCGTCGTCAAGTTGGATCCCATTCCTGAACAGGATCTTCTCCAGTGTTTTAGTGCTTCATTTAAATAGATCTTAAATAGTATTGGAGAGAGGCAGCATCCTTGTCGTAAGCCTTTTGTTACTGGAAATTCTTCTGATAAGGTGTTGTTTAGTTTGATTTTTGATGATGCTTTATTGTATAATTGTTTGACTGCGGCGATGATCGTGCTATTTAATGAAGATCGTTCAAGAGACTGCCACAGCTTTCTCACAGGAATCGTGTCATATGCTTTTGTGAGATCCACAAATAAAATATGTATTTCCTGGTTTCTTGCAACTTTCTTTTCATTTCAGTTGTGTTAGGGTAAATATGTGGTCTACGCAAGATCTTCCAGCTCTAAATCCTGCTTGCTGTTCAATTTCATGAGGTTCGTATTCTTTCTCAATCATGTTTTTTAAGATTTTACCAAACAGCCTGCTAAAGGTACTGGTGACAGAGATACATCTGTAGTTTCCGCAAATATCTTTTGGACCTTTTTTGTGAATTGGAGTAATCCATGCTTCTTTCCAACTATTCGGGATTTCTTCCCCATTTAAGTATCTTGTGAGTAGCACTTTAAGATAGCTTATTAGTTTTGGTGTTCCGTTTTTTAGAAGTTCTGCTGGTATGTTCTCCGGCCCGGATGCTTTGTTATTCTTCATCGATTTAAGCGCTTGTTGTATTTGTTCTTCTTCCACGTTTACATATTCACCTTGTATTCGTATTCGTTGAGGTGAGTCAGTATTATAAATATCTCTGTCTTTATTCAGTTCCCTTGCGTAATGATCTTTCCATGTATCTATCTGGATGGGCTGTATTCGACTTTTATTTGATGTGTCGGTTTTCAGGGTTTTTATTAATTTCCATGCCGCTGATGATCGCGCTCCTCCGATGTAACAGTCAACTTCTTTACATTTTGCATCCCATGTTTCATTTTTGTTGTTCCTTGTCATATCTTTAAATATTATTTGCTGTTCTTTGTATATTTCTTTATCTTCAAGATTCTTAGTGTTCAGCCATCTTTTGTACGCTTCCTGTTTCTTATTTCTTTGCTCTTCAAGCTGTGTATTCCAAGTGATTTTTCCGCTGATCTGTGGACTGTTCTGGTTTCTTCGCCTAGAGCTTCTTGGGCTGCGTGGTGAATACAGTCAGTTATATGTTCGTATAGTTGGTTGGTTTCAGCAGTTAGGTATTCCTCGAGTAGTTTTTATTTAATCTATTTTGGTATAAGATTTTAGTGCTATATTCTTGTAGGCTTCTGACATTATATCTCTTCAGATTTATATCAGTTCCTTTTGGAGTGTTGATGTTTTCAACGTGTCGGTTAAATGGAATCAGAGTCTTAGCCGCAACCAAATAATGGTCAGATCCACATTCCTTACCCCTGTAAGCCCTAGTGTCCTGGATGTTTAATTTAGTGTTTTGTTTTGTAATGACATAGTCGATAATAGATTTTATGTTTCTAGTGTCTTCGTGCCAAGTGTATTTATGTATATCTCTATGTTTGAAATAACCGTTCCATATTCTTAGCTGGTGTTGTTGGCATAATTCAATTAGTCGTCTACCATTATCATTTTCAGCCTCTTCACCATATCTTCCGATTACAGGATCTTTCTCCCTTTTTCCTACTCTCGAGTTAAAATCCCCAGAAGTATTATTTCTCTCTGGTTTCCCACTTCAGTAAGTGGATAACGTCTTTTAATTTGAAACGGTCAAATGCCTTTGTAAGGTCCACTAAACATAGATACGCCGGTTATATTCTAACGATTTATCTTGCACTTGCCTCGTTATAAATATAGCGTCAGTGCATGGTCTTCCCAACCTAAAACCTTGTTGTTCTTCTGCTTTGAAAAAAAAAAGAATTCTCTTATTCTCCTAATCTTCTAAAATTATTTTATTTTTTACGTGAACATTTGTTTAATAAATAAGTGTTAGCATTACAGAGAGTTATAATAGCTAATTGTTGAAATCCGATTCCATGCCCTATTCACCATAGTTCGTGATGATAAGATATCAAACGACTTCCTGTAGAAAACCTAATCCAAAGAAGCAATTACTCGAGCTGCATTGTTTCTAGTCAAAGTATTTGAATCAATATTTATAATCCGAATACACCAATTATTTGTTAATAATATACTCGGATAACCCAATGATTAAGAACACTTCCGTTTGACTGAAGTGTACATTTCGAACAACATGTCTGCATATTTTTGTTCAAGAGATAACAACAAAAGAAAAAAGAAAGTCGCAAAAAATATTCGATAAGAATAAGAAAGGGGGTATACGATAAATAATTATTTCTACTACACATACCGGCAGCCACGGCGGAGTAGAATACCTTCGGTACGGTGTGGATGGCGGAAGTGTCAATCCCTTGATTTTAGAGGTTGTATAAAATCTCTAAAGAAGAGGAGTAACACATCTAAAAACCAGGGTTTACTTGGCCTGGTTGTAGCACCCTGTAAGGGCTCCTTGTCTAGGATTACAGACGAAGGGTAGATGATGCTCTTAAGCTGCAGTGAAAGCAAATTGTCTAGGAGAAGAAAAACTCCAAAATTAAACCCTGGCCCTACAAGCCGGGGGTTGATGCATCGGGCTAACTCCCCGTTACTCAGAAAAAAAAAATAAATGGTAAAAAACCAGCCAAACGCTCGGAATGAATCGATCAACAAACAATGACGTATGCTACGAAAAAATAGTATAAATTTCGGAACTTGGAACGTGCAAGGTTTTAGACCCAAAATAATAATAATGTATTATTGTACATTTCGAACAACATGTCTGCATATTTTTGTTCCAGAGATAACAACAAAAGAAAAAAGAAAGTAGCAAAAAATATTCGATAAGAATAAGGGAGGGGGTATACGATAAATAATTATTTCTACTACACATACCGGCAGCCACGGCGGAGTAGAATACCTTCGGTACGGTGTGTGGATGGCGGAAGTGTCAATCCTTGATTTCACTTGAAATCAGTACCGTAAAAAGGGGTTACATTGAACATTTTCTTCATATTTTGTTGAATAAGTTTTGTATCTGTTGCTCAATCGAATAAAAAAAAATACCACTTATGGGTCACTATAGAAGCATGACTTTACATACGTTAGATTATCTCTTGGGCGTAGCTATGTAAAAATAGCTATAAAAAAGTTGCTGTTCAATTTTACCCCGGGTTCGGGGTAACATTGAACAGTAGTATAAATCGGTGTCTACGAGCCCACAGGTTAGTTATTCGTTCAATTTAACCCCGCCAGTGAAACAAGCGGAAAAAACTAGTGGGGAGAGTTTTTGTTTGTTTTTTTTTCTCAATGGTTATATTTATTGACAAAATATTTTTTTACATTCTTTTTTATTAAACTTTAAATTCTTTTACACAGTCTTATAAAATCATATTTCAAACTAAAGAAATTGGTAATTTTCAAGTCAAATGACAAAACATAAGGGAAACGTATAAACGACAGTCTTTAGAAGGATTTTAGCCCAGAGTATACCCATCAAATTGGATCGAAAAAACCACTTTTCCGCGGCGGTCTTCAGCTGGAGCTGGCAGAAGTCTCTCAAAATCTGAAGAACTTACGACTGAAATGTCGTCTATCTGAAAATAAATCAACAATCGATTTTGGTATAATGCAAAATGCACTGAAAAATTTACCTCTGGCCAATAGAAGGCAGAATTCTTCGCAATTCTCAGGAACTTGACCACATAATCTCCATCAGGCAGTTTTTCTTTTATAAGACCAACGAAAAATTTCAAGATCTTTTTGGTTGCGAATCTCACGAGCACATAATCGTCGACGACTGCAGCCCCTGTTGGCCTTTCGATCTCCTCGTTCTTTTCTTGGTGCATTTCATCACAAAATGTCTCGAAATCACAATCAGATTCGTCCTGAAGCTCTAGTTCGTAGTCGGAACTGTCACTATCCAATTCCTTAGCAGACTTTTTCTTATTCTTCGTGGGTGGTGCAGAACATCCAGAACTTTCTCCTATTTCAAAATCTTCCAATCCAATGCTTTTACCCGGTGCGATGTTAATTTTCTTTTTCTTTGAGTTCTAGCTCTCTTTTTGTTCCTAATACCCTGTAGAAATTGTAAAACTGTGTCGTTTAAACTGTTTCCAAAACTTTCATTTGATTCAGTATCATCAGTACCAGGCAATTTCTTTAATATTTGATTTCTGTCTAAAGGGTATATACCCGTTGCCCGAAAGCCACTTTGAAGGTTTTGTTCACCAGTTTCTGCGAATTTTAACATCAGCTTTTTTAAAAGTTTTGGAAACATCTCCTTTGGAAGACCAGTTGATCCCGTTGCTAACTTATAATCGCTGAGTATTGCACGCCATTGTTTCTTCAGTGGTGCGAACACCGCGACATCCAGGGGTTGAGCGATATGCGTAGTATTCGGCGGTAAACATATGAATCGAATATTATTTTCAACCGACAGTCTGATAATTTGCTCAGAAAAATGGCTCGCCAAGTTATCCCCGATTAATACTTTGACTCCTTCTTCATGTCTCGTGGAATAAAGGAAAACAGAAGTAAACCAATTTAAAAATGTTGCAGAATCGAACCATCCATGAGCTGTTCGGTTGTATCTGGTTTTATCGGGTCCTCCTTCCGTCCAAGTTGTCCAAAGGTTTTCTGCTTTGTAGACTACATACAGAGGCAGCAGAACTCCTGAAGCGCTTCCACAAAACATCAAAGAAATGTTTGATTTTGATTGAGATAATAAACGTTCTGGGTATTTCACCCCTCTTTTAAAAAAGCATCTTGCAGACCCAGGATCATCCGATAAATTTGTCTCATCGAAATTGTATATACAATCGGGGGAAACTCCGTCTAGACATTGCTCAAGGTTATCAAAATAAGCAATGAAAACTTCTCTAGTGGAAGATGCTCTATTTGGGTTTATATTTTGAGATTTTCTTACACTTATTTCTCTGTTTCTTTTCAGAAAACCTTTAATCCAGTCGATACCAGGCAAATTATTTTTAAACTGCTTAACTCTCTTACCCATTGTATCCAAATGGCTTTTCATAACATGTCGTAAATCGTCGTGAGTCAAAGGAAAGCCCCATTCAGCGGTTTTCAAAAGCATCTTGACCAGTGCCTTTTCTTCGTCGTTGTTTAAAACTGTGGGCCTTCCGACGTCCTTCATTTTTTTGTTGTTCAGTTTGTGACTTAATGTTCCTTTTGGGATTTTGTATTTCTTCGACGCCTTGAAAGTGATAACTGTTTTGTTTTAATTTCGCGGATTGCTTGATCCAAAGTATCAGAGGTGTAATTTTTGTATGATCGACTACCCAACTTTCTAACGTAATCACGCATTTTGGACTGAGATTATCGCACTACACTACCTATTGCACCACAACTGAATTTCCTAACCACACAATGTTCCTACCGCCAAGCCAACCAATGTTATACTGAGCTCTGAGCTGAGTGAATTTCATTCAAATGATTCAAAACGAGGTAGCGTAACGCCAGACAATAATATTTAGATGGAACTCGATTGACGCCGCCCAAGCACGTTCAATCCTGCCGTTCAATGTTACCCCACGTTCCCAAAATAATTGACATATTTTTTGTATAAATTAATTAAAAATATTCAAAACCCTAATCATTTACGGTATTATGTAGAATAAGGTTCAAATAGGTACTAGTATCGTGTAAAATTAGTCATGAGAAGATATCTTTTGCATATCGCCGGCTGCAGACCAAAGTTTGAGAGATTTTTTTTACTACCTTTTATTTCAGAAACCATTTTTTATTTCATTTTTGTTAATTTTGAGAACCTGCCAGAAATTTTATCAGGAAGTCCAAGAAAAACATATTTGCAACCCTCAAAAAATATATCGGCCCCAAAAAAATGTTTAGGCCAACTTGTAGAAAAATATAATCTTCATTGCAAAACTAATGTAACCCTTGGGTTCAATATAACCCCGTTTTACAGCTGAAATTGGACATCATAGTAATCACCGAAACAAAACGAACAAGGATCAGAAAACATAGGAGAATATGATCACTTCTACAGAGGGGTACCAAAGGAGAAAAGAACTCAACAAGGTGTTGCCATATTAATACGTAAGAAACTAAGCAAATAAATAATTACGTGGGAGGCCATAAACGAGAGACTGATAAAAATGAACCTTACGATTAGAGGATACAAATGTACAATCTTGGCTGTATATGCAGCAAATGATGACGCACCAATAAACATTAAAAACGATTTTTTTGAGAAATTGAATTTAGAGGTTGCAAAAGTCGGCACATCTCGAGAAATAATCATCTTGGGAGATTTAAGCAGCAAAACTGGAAAAAACCCAATAACGCAGTTATAGGTCAATTCGGAGAGGATCACGTAAATGATAACGGTACCAGACTAATATAATTATGCGAACAAAATAAAATGAAAATTGAAAATGGATTTTTCAACACAGAGACATACACAAATACATATGGACGCAAAATACGAGAGGGTTAAAATCAATCACAGACTACACAATCATACGACAAAAGACAAATATGATTGTACAAGATGTAAGAGTATTGAGAGGAGCTATCTGTGGAAGCGATCATCACTTATTTAACCTATTAAAAGCTAAGAACACATTTGGAGTAAATAAATCCAAAGAAGAAAACGAAGAAAATGAAAGGGAGAAAGTAATACACAAGAGATATAACCTAATCAGCTTAGAACAAGAAAGCGTGAGAGAATCATACAGAAAAAAATTAAATGAAAAGTTGGAAAATAAACAATTTAATAATAATGAAGAACATTACACTCACATCAAAAGGTGTCTCCAAGCGTTAGCAAAAGAAGCCATTGGATACCAAATCCAGAATCAAAGAAAACTTCCATATTCTTTTGACGAAGAAATATAACAAGAAATAAAGAAGAAAAGAGACCAATATCAAAAATTCTTAAATACAAAGAATATAACGGATAAAATAATCTACAAGGAGTCTCAAGCTAAAGTACGAAAAATGATATGTCGAAAGAAAAATGAAGCATGGCAACAAAAGTGTAACATGATAAATTCATATCTAGGAGGACGAAGAAGCACAGAAAGTTGAAGAGTCTTAAAATCTTTACGACAAGATAAGAAGAGAGACATAGTGTCAACAATAACAATGGATGACTGGGACCAATATTTTGAGAAACTCCTAAGAGAAGATCGACCACAATTTAAAGACAGCAACGACACTATCTATCTATCTAATTAGCCTTCTTCGGTCCATCTTTGGACATAGGCCTCCCCAATCCTTTTCCATTCTTCTCTGTCTATCGCTACAGTCATCCACCTAGAGCCCACGTGCTTCTTGATATCATCTGCCCATCTCATTTGGGGCCTTCCTCTGCTTCATTTATATTCCCACGGTCTCCAACTTATAAGAATTTTGTTCCATCGGTCTTCTTTTTGTCTTATATTGTGTCCGGCAAATCTCCATTTAATTTTGCAACTTTTGTCTAACATCCCTCACTTTTGTTTTCTCTTTTATCCACTCGTTTCTCTTTTTATCCATTAGTCTTATATGCAACATTTGTCTTTCCATTGCTCTTTGGGTTTTTATGATTTTGTCCATGTTTGCTTTTGTAAATGTCTACGTTTGGGAACCATAAGTAAGAACATGGAGTACGTATTGATTGTATACTTTGGTCTTAAGATGCTGTGGATACCTTTTGTTTTTAAGAATGTAGCTTAGTTTGCCAAATGCCGCCCATGCCAGTCTAACTCATCTCTTTATCTCTGCTGTTTGGTTCTCTTTGTTAAGTTTTATAGTTTGACCAAATATATAATCTTGAACTGGTTCTATTTCATCTTGTCCGATTCTCATTTCATCATTTCAAATAATTCTTCTTTTTTATCAGTTATCAATACGATATCATCAGCGTACCTTAGATGGTTCAAGCGTTGTTCAAGCAACGACACACAAAATATAAATATTTTAACTTCGTCTATACGAATAACAACGAAAGAAGTGGAAAATGTATGTAGACCTCTAAAAAATAACAAAGCACTGGGTCCAGATAACATCTCTGCAGAGTTAATTAAACACGGCATAACCAAACTATATACAAGTTTAGCCAAACTGTTTCAAAACGGCATTAATGGAATAACAACCCAGAGGAGTGGAAGATATCATTCATATCAACTGTATACAAAAAATCAGAAGGGATGAATGTGACAATTACATAGGAATTGCCGTGACAAACTCGGTCAGTAGAATAAATGAAAAAGTAATTAAAAAAAGAATAGAAAGCGAATATAAAGACTTAGAGGCTGAGGAACAGGCAGGATTTAGGGCAGGTAGATATACTGTTGACCATTTGTTTTGCATTACACAGATTATTGAAAAGAAAAGAGTGGTTAATTAAGAAGTACATTTATTGTATGTAGACATACGAAAGGCTTATGATAGCGTACCATATTATAAATTATGGGAAGCGTTCGAAAAAACAAACATTAAGCATGAATTTAACAAATGCGACGAAAGAACTGTACGCTAATGCTAACTCAAAGGTAAAGGTTGGAAATAATCTGTCAGTGGATTCCAAATAAATAAAAGCCTTAAGCAGGGCTGCTGTCTCTCCCTGCTTAAGGCCTTTTATTTAAAAGCATTATATAGAGCACATATCATCTAGTTCAAGTTTAAAACAGGAGTATATATAAGCCGACATATTGATATGATAAAATAGTACCTTTATTATTGCACTTTCCTGTACCTCTTGTTGGGACAGCCAAAGCTTTGGTAGTAAATAATTTAAAAACTTTGGAAAAAACCATAATTTTGAAATATCTTGTGTAAAAAAACTAAAATTTATGACATTGGCATTTTGTAGTATAATATGTCAGTTTAACTTCATAATTTGCAGTATATTATATTGCAACGCTAAAGCAAAAATTCAAGGCATGTGCTAGGATCCGAAACAAGAGGATATCAAAAATAAAAGATACACAACAATTTAAAATCCAATGTAATGAAAGATTCGAAAATATTTTACCAACTATCGTCACTCATGATTCCGAAAAGATTTGGTTATCTTTTAAAAAATACCTTGATACAGACCTTGACTGACTGCGAGGCACAGTCTAATGCCGTCTCAACCGGACCAAAAAAAGTGTGGATGTCTGCAGATACTTTTAACCTCGTTGAAGAACGTAGAAAACTTAAAATTGCTGGAATCGAGAACCCTCTCAGGAATTCCCAGTACCGACAGCTATCTAGAGCTATTCAGGCTGCTTGTAGACGAGACCAAAACAAGCATATAGAGAAAATCTGCAGAGAAATTCAACTACACGCCGACACAAATAACACCAGAAAACTCTTTGATAAAGTCAGACAACTCACACGTAAATTCAAGCAGAAATCTTGGTCTATCAAAGATGATGAAGGTAATGTACAGACGGATTTGGACAAGGTTATTGATGTTTGGAGGGCGTATTGTAAGTCTTTATACGCCAATACGGACCAGATGCCAGCGGACGCCCCGTTTGTACCTGACTGCCAGACCTCCACTTTCCATTCTCCTTCAACAGAGACACACCACACTAGTTTTGAGTCTGAACCTGACATACTTTTTTCCGAGGTGGAATTCGCTTTAAAAAGACTTAAGTTAAACAAAGCAGCAGGATATGATCTCATTACTGCAGACGTCTTGAAGCATCTTCCGGAATGTGGAGTGAAAATATTACATCGATTGTGCAATGAAATATGGCACACAGGCGTCTGGCCTGAGGATTGGAGAAAGACCATAATCATTACCTCTTCATAAGAAAGGTTCAACAAATAATTGTAACAACTACAGGCTATTAGCTCTAATATCACACGCCAGTAAGGTGATCCTCTACATACTGCAACAGCGTCTAGAAAACTTCATAAGTTGGCAAATAGCACCTGAGCAGGCTGGATTTGTAAAGGGCAGAGGTACTAGAGAACAAATCCTTAATGTACGAAACATCATAGAAAAAGCCAGAGAATACCAGATCCCGATATTTATATGTTTGTCGATTATACAAAGGCCTTTGATAATGTTAGATGGGACAAACTATGGAACATATTGACGACAATGGGTGTACCTAAACACTTGACTCACCTTATTAGCAAATCTGTATCAAGATAACCTGGCATATATTCGAATGGACGGATATCTGTCTGACAAATGCACTTTGGAGAAGGGAGTACGCCAAGGATGCGTTTTATCTCCCTTATTATTTAACATCTATTCGGAGTTCATAATGCGCAGAGTTTTGGATGGTTGGAAGGGAGGAGTAAATCCTAGGTGGTGTTAAGATATCTAACTTGCGTTTCGCAGACGACACTACACTTCTAGCCTCTACTCCAGAAGAAATTACTAAATTATTAAAAAAACTCGAGGTAGAAAGTGCTAAATTTGGACTCATGGTTAACTACAACAAAACCAAAATCATGGTTATTGATCGCCAACAACAGTTTCCTGAAACCCAAACTATTGCGGGATGTGATGTAGTCTCATCTATGATATATCTTAGAGCTCTAGTTAACAACACAGGCAGTTGTGAATCCGAAATTAGAAGACTCATTCAACTAGCAAGAGCAGCAATGAGTGAACTAAACGGGGTCTGGCGTGATCGTCACATTACTATGACAAACAAAAAGAGACTCGTTTCAACTCTGGTCTTTTCCATATTTTACTATGCATGCGAGACATGGACAGTCAAAGAATCAGATCGACGACGTATAGACGCCTTTGAAATGTGGACATGGAGACGCCTGCTTCGAATTCCATGGACGGCTCGCCGTACAAATATCTGGTTCTGGATGAAATTAAACCGGACCAGCGTCTCTCCAGTACCGTTTACTCTAGAATTTTAAAGTTCTTTGGCCATATCCATCGAAGTGATCACAAAATGGAGCGGTTGGTGGTCCAAGGAAGGCCTCAGACTCAACGCCAACGCGGAAGATCTCCACAGCGATGGGCGGACATTACTAAAAAGCTTCTCAATAAACAGTATACTGAGGCAATACATATAACTGATGACCGCGACCAGTGGAGAAATATTATCAATCAAACTGTCCGAGCTGCTGAAGCCCAATTATGAACCACAACACATCTACTAAGATGTTAATGACTGTGATGATGGTATGGCGAAACCGACGTATTAATACTGAGATTAGCGAATAATCCATAAAGCCAGTGTAAGATCAACAATGAGATATGAGAAACAAACCCCGACACGGCTATAACAAAAGTACTACCGGAAACTGGTATTGAAGAGAATTACAGGAAATACGTTGATAAATCAAACGAGGAGTAAATATATTAGAAGAAAAGGTAGCGTACAGTGTATAAACGAATGGATACTAAACATAAAAAGGAATGGAATAATCACATAAGCAGACAGGAGGAGACTCATGTGCTCAAAATAGCAAAAGATAAATTAGCGATTGGTAGAAGAAGTATCGGAAGACTGCGCAAAAGATGGAGGGACAACCTTCCATAGATGTATTAATCCACCAATGAATAAACAGAATTGTTTATAAATAGAAAGAAGAAAAATGAAGAAGACCTTTAAAATTAGAAGCAACGTTGGCTTCAAGAGCTTGGTTTTAACACTACATTGTTACGAGTTTTCGACATCCTCTCTGATGTTTTCTTTAGAGCTTCCGGTTTTATAGTCTTCTAAACTCCCATATCTCTTTACTTCATCTTCTTCTTCTTAGCCTTCTGTCGTCCATGTTTGGACATAGGCCTCTTCCAACTCCTTCCACCGGTTCTCTATCCTGAGCAACATATTTCCAATTTGTTTCCGGCTATTCTTTTAATGTCATCAACCCATCTCATCTGTGGTGTTCCTCTTAGTCGTTTACTTTCGTAAGGTCTCCAATGTTGTATTGTAGTATTCCAACGTTGGTCTTTCTGTCTAGCAGTGTGGCTCGCAAAGCTCCATTTAAGTTCGGCAATTTTTGTTGTTATGTCCTCGACTTTTGTTTTGGATCTTACCCAGTCGCTCCTCTTTTTATCTGACAGTCGTATACCTAATATTGCTCTTACCATTGTTCTTTCTGTTGTGGCTAGTTTATTCATGTTTGCATTAGCCTTGGCAAGTATCCAACTAAGTTTTCCAAATCCTGCCCATGCTAGTCTTGCTCTTCTAGTAATTTCCGCACTTTGGTTCTCTTGTCAAGTCTCAGGATTTGGCCTAGGTAGATATATTCCTGGATTTGTTCTATCTCACTGCCGTTTATAGTTATATGTCTGGGGTCATCTGTGTTTCATTATTTTTGTTTTTTTTATATTCATTTTTAGGCCGACGTATTGGGAACTGGCTGCTAGTTCCCTCAACATAATTTGCAGTTCCTCGAATGTGCTCGCTATAATCACTATGTCGTCAGCGAATCTGAGGTGGTTTAACTTGTTGTCATTAACGTTAATGCCATAGGTTGACCAATTTGTAGTCTTCTAGGGCTAGGTTGAAAAGCTTTGGCGATATTACGTCTCCTTGTATCACTCCTCTCTTAATGGGGATGGAATTTGTATTTCGTCTAGTTGTACTATCATAGTTGCATTTTCATATAGGTATATATATATATATATAATATATATATATATATATATATATTATATATATATATCTTCAATAATATCTTATTTTATATATCTTCAATAATATCTATGACACAGGCAATATCCCAAAAGATTGGCTACTTTCAGAATTTATTACCTTACCAAAGAAACAGGGAGCAAAAAAGTGCGGAGAATATAGGCTAATAAGTCTAATGAGCCATACATTAAAACTTTTTCTTAAAATTATAACATCGTAAGAATAATACAAGCTATGCGAAGAGAGAATACAAGACACACAGTTTGGATTCATGAAAGGCGTAGGTACAAGAGATGCACTGTTTAGTCTACAAGTATTATTTCAAAGATGCAGAGATATGACTTGCGATATTTACATCTGCTTTGTGGACTACCAAAAAGCATTTGATACAGTTCAACACCAAAAAATGATAGATATTCTAACAAAAGCCCAAATGGATGATAAAGATCGGCGTATAATACAAAATTTATACTGGAACCAATCAGCCACAATAAGAACGAATTTTGGAGGTGAACCAACGGAAATGATCCAGATTCTACGAGGCGTTAGACAAGGTTGTATACTTTCACCTATATTATTTAATCTATATTCAGAGAAAATATTTAGTGAAGCCTTGGAAAAATGCGAACATGGAATACTTCTAAATGGAGAACGCCTAAACAACATTCGCTATGCAGACGACACCGTTATTTTTGCAGACAGTTTGAACGGTTTACAGCAACTAATAAACAAAGTAAATGAAGTAAGTGAAAGATTTGGACTTCAAGTAAATATAACAAAAACTAAATTTATGATCATCAGCAAAAATAAAGGTAGAGACGCTCAACTACTTATCAATAATACACCAGTGGACCAAGTAAAACAGTATAACTATCTTGGAACAACAGTAAATGAACAATGGATCACTCCACAGGAAATAAAATGTAGAATAGAGACGACTAGGAGTGCATTCAATAACATGGCCAAACTCTTTAAAAAGCCACAATCTTAATCTGGAGATAAAAGTAAGGCTTCTACGATGTAATATCTTCTCAATATTGTATTACGGAGTTGAATCCTGGACACTAACTGAAGCAATGGAGAAAAAACTTGAAGCCTTCGAGATGTGGCTATACAGGCGAATTCTAAGGATATCATGGACAGACAAGATAACCAACGAGACCGTATTACGAAGAGTGAGCAAAGAAAGAGAGGTGATGTATACCATTAAAAGTGGAATATATCGGACATATAATGAGAAACAGCACTAAATACAGATTACTGAAGGTAATCCTACAGGGTAAAGTATTCGGAAAGCGAGGAATTGGGAGAAGGAGAATATCATGGTTGAAGAACCTGAGGAAATGGTTTTCCACAACAACAACGAATCTATTTAAAGCATCAGTCAATAAAATATTTATAGCCAGAATGATTGCCAATATTTGGAAAGAAAAGGCACTGAAAGAAGAAGAAGAATATATATATTATATATAATATATATATATATATATATATATATATATATATATATATATGTATATATATATTATGTATTAGTTGCCTATATCTCGAATCTATTCTACAAATTATTAATAGCTTGTTCTATGGCTCACATCTCGATACTATAAAACGCCTTTTCATAGTCGACGAACGCAAGAAATACGGGTAGTTGGTATTCATTTGTATCAGCTGGTAAATAAATATACAGTGTTGACTGGACTACTGAGCTCGATCAATAATGTTACCATGGAAATAGCGTTTCAAAACAATTCTAAGTGTTTATTACAAGTAGTTCATTATTTTTTATCAAAAAGTTAAAATTTAGTTTTGTTTATATTAATGGATCCCATGTACTTGGCTCTAAGTTTATTTCGTCGAAGGCGTTATGACAAGTGTATCGATGTTTGTAGCAGCATCCTAGATAAACAACCTTTAGATCAGGCAGCATGGTGTTTAAAAATGAGAGCTTTAACTCAAAGAGTCTACGTGGATGATCTCGAAAGCGAAGATTTTCCTGAAGAGGATTTTCTAGATGATAGTGTTCTTGCTACGGCACCGAGACCAGGAACGTCTATGAAAACTGCAATAGTTCCTTCGACAAGTGCTTTAAAGTAAGATGATCAAATATTACAAATCTTTACAAATTGTGTTTGTAAAGAACTATAAAAACTATAAAACTATAAAAATAAGTATTACGGTTTTATTTAAATTTGATATTATAAATTTTTTTTATATTATTATTATCCCAGTTATAAATAGTAATTGATATTTAATGGTGGTATTGTTGATAGATATGTGATATTTATTTCATTGTTACTACTATACATAATATACAACTCGAGTTGCGATAGTATAACAACAGTTACAACAGGAGAGTTATTATGAATAAGACGTCTACATCCAACTTAATCTACGGTTTTTAGCGAATTGATTGAATATAGTGATATTTTGCATATTATGGGAGTACTGTAGTGTACTGTATATATAGTACTGTATATTTTTTAGTTCTAGACCACGAACATCCACAGGAAGGCCAATATCAGGTGTAGCAAGACCTGGTACACAGATGCGTCCAGAGTCAGCACTAGATCGTGCTAGAACCGCTAGAACAGCAAGACCTGTTACTAACCAATCAGCCAGATCTATCAGGTTAGGAACAGCAGCCATGTTATCGCAAGCAGATGGTATGTGAGCAAAATTAATAGAATTTACATACTGGAATACATCACAAATTGTTTTTATATTTAAATATTTCATTATCATCATCTGTGACTACTGACAGCCCATAAAAGGGCATGGTAGGCCGTTGGGGTTTCTATGCTTTAAAGGTTTACATGGTGTGGAGGCAAGCCACACGCATACCTCTTCAAAAATGTTTTTTATTTAACACCGTTACTTTCTAATGTATCTTCTTTGAGAAGATCATTTCAGTGTTATGTATATTTTGCTTCTTTGACCATAGTTGACCATGTTTTCTTTCCTTTGCTGGTTTTTCCCATTACCGTATTCCTAGTTATTTTAAATTCTGTTTATAACCATCAAATCTTCTCTTTCTGGGCCTACCTCTTGAACTCTTCTCGTTTAATTATTTTTTGGGTACTGTTTTGTACCTAAATCTCAAAATCGTATAGTCTGCCGCTGCGTCCTGCTCTTGCAAAAACTTTTATGCCCCATTTATAAGGTTTATTTTTTATATATTGCTTTAGATTACTATGTTCTTTCAATGGTATTTCTCAGGTTCTATCTATTTTGCTAGACGAGACTTTCAAGTTAACGTTGACATGAAAATATGCTCGCAGTTTATCAAAACGATTACATGACATGATATCAGCTATAATATATTATATCGCATTTCTTCTGCCCAATACATTCTACACGAAGGAACACGAACAATTCCACTCAATACATGTATGTCTAAGAACTGCTCTATCCCTGCTGCATCTGTATCAATATCTTTACTGTCTTTTTGCACAGAATACAAGTTTGTCTGCTCAGCAAAATTTTGAATAATATCATTGACAAAAAACATTTTAAAATATTAGAAAGGCGTATAAATATTTTCATCAACCAAAAAATCACCACTATATTCGCTGTTTACATCAATTAAATTGTTGTCTGTCCAAGTTGGGTTTCTATGCATTTTTTCTTGGTATAACTTGTCTGTGGCTCTTTTGTAATTTCTTCAACAGTTTTTTCTTCCAAATTCGTAACTCGGGTGTTCAAGCTATCTTCAATAATATTTTCCAATAATTCTTCTATTTGAGTTTCTTCGATCATTTCTTCTTCCAAAGTCTCTTTCTCATTATCAACATCAAATTCGATATCATAGTCCTCAAGAAGATCAACTACCTCTTCCTGGGACATATTTTGCAATTCCCGTAAAGAAAGTTTGGTTTTGGTAGTTTTGAACACACGATCCCTCTAAAATAAAAAGTATATTGTAGGTACTTTTGTATTTTATTGACAGAAACAAAATTCACACGATTTTCCAATGATGTCATTTGGAGACCTCCACTGAATCCCAACGATTTCATTTTAATTCATTGATATTTATAATGTTTACATAAACAATCTTGTAAATATGAGCAAACTATAATGCAAATTATTAAATAAAAGCAATGTAAGAAACAAAATAAATTTAAAATATGTCTATATAATATTCGTATCAGTATAATCGTTTTCATCGTTCTTGGCGTGTGCGTGTAAAAACACTTGGAATAAGTTGTTTCATCTGTCTTTCCTTGTCTAAGCTCGATTCGTTTACCTCCTCCAGTGGCGGAGCAAAATGTAGCATGTCAAACGAAATAATAGTTATAAAAGAAAATTATAAATTATTTTTCATTAAATTTCTAATAACGGAATATACGTATAAATTGCGAAGAAGTATTTTTCTAGCTTGCAGTACAATAGGACAGGATATAACGAAAAGTACATTTTAAAAGGATTTTGAAATATACCCAAAAAAGTGTTAATTATTTAACCCACTTTAATTAAAAAATGATACAGATTTTTTAAGTTTTAAGCACTGTAGCGAATTCTGAACTGTTACAACGTACTGACCTTGATTAATTAGCTAATCAGTCAGCGTCTTCACTGGAACTGTCTTCATCATTGGAATCTTCCGCCAAATCGATGATAATCCTACTTTCATTTTCATCATATGTGACCATTTTTGCCCAGTCGTCCTGAATTAATTTTTCAGTATGGTTAACACAACTCGCCCACACTGCAGGTGTTGCCTCAGCTAATGCATCGCCCCAAACTTTTTTCACTGTTTCATCTCCACGTCCATGTTCTCCAATATGACGATCATAGTATTGTTTAGAAATGCCCCAGACCAACTCAATCGGATTATATTGACAGTGATATGGAGGCAATCTCAAAACCTGATGCCCATGTTCTTGGAGTAGCTCGTCTATAACGTACCTGGTATTTTGTGGTTTATTCTGGCGACAAAGACTCAATAGCTCTGTCTTGCCCGAATCGTCGTCAAAAATTATTTTTTTCGCTCGTAACCATTCTTGTAAGTCCGATTTTTTCCAACTGGCATTCGGTAACTTTTCTATTAAAGAGCTATGGTATGAGGCATTATCCATAATAATTAGAGATGGTTCCTCCAACATTGGTATCAGCTTTTCGGAGACCCACTTTTTAAAAGACTCTTTATCCATAGAATCATGATAGTCTGCACTCTTCGATTTCGTAGAAAACAGTAATCCAGCATCTTTAACAAATCCTTGCCTACTTCCGGCATGTAAAACAACAAAGCGTTTACCTGTATTTTCGTGTCCTTTTCTGATGCTTTTCACACAGTCATCTTGCCAAGTACGTTTATATGCCCCTTTTAGGAATATCCATGTTTCATCTAAAAAAACGAACTGAAGTGGGCTTGGACTTAAAAAATTTCTCATATAATGCCTCAAAAAATACAGTCGTTTGGAGACAATACATGGTTTCTCACATAGCACTCGTCTACTATTTTCTAGTTTGTATGAAAACCCACAATTTTTCATAAGACGCCACAAACTTGTATCAGAACCGTCATAGAGATGCTTGTTTCTTAATTGTGTATTTAGAACTTTAATTGTAACGTGCTCTCCTTTTGCTTTCATGCCATACAGTACATTTCTAATCTCTCCTTTTATAGTATCGCTGACATCATTAGTCTTTTTTTTGTACATTACGTGACTCTCCTGGTGTAGTAAGAGCTGCCCCTGTCTTGTATTCACTCTTTATTCTTGTCACTGTGCGAAGACTGATTTTCAAAGCGTCCGCTACTCGTTCATGTACCGATGATAACGAAAGCAAAGGTCCGTTGTTTTCTTTTTCTTTTTTAAAATACTCCAATAAATGAACTACACATTGTCGCATTTCTCCTGTTATCGTTTTTCCCGGCATTTTTTTTATTAAATAGAACAATTAGTTATTCACAACAAAAATAATAAGTAAAACTGTTCGGAACAAATTCCAACAATGACTGACTAAAATCGACTAAAACAACATAAAATATCAATGGTAATTGCTACAATTATAAACCTATTAGCCAGCTCATTCAAGAACAATGCCACAAGTCATTATTGCAATGGGTATCGGAAGAGAGAGAGAGTTAATTTATAATAAACTGGAATTTTTAAGGTGTCGAGAGTATTATTTTATGTAATGGAATTCCACACAGTAAGAGCTCAAACTATTAATTAATTAAAAACTGTTTACTTATAAAAACTATTTCATCAGCTACTTCAAACCTGCACAGATCAGGGTAACATGTTAAAAAAAAACACGTCACTGCCAGCTATCTGTATTCGTAAAGAGGCCGAACTTATCACCGACACCGTATCGGCCAAACGCATCGGTGTTATTGCTACAATACTGGGAGACGTGAGTGGTCTCTTCATTCCCTTCTCATCGCACTTTACCATGACGAACGTGACTCGCACAATTGAATTACGCATCTGTGTATCAGAGAGAGACGAATATTAAAAATTCCGTAGTAGCTTATTTCAGGCACACGCCAAGAACGATGAAAACGAGTACTAGTGACTGTAATGCCAGTGTACTCGGCAAAGTGATTCTAAAAAAGAACACACTTACCGCCTAAATATTTAGTGTTGGTATCAAGTAATCTCACGGACTATGACGCGGATGACGTGCAACGGTAAGTAAATTAGATGAAGTATACTCGTACTGTCGGGAGATGCATTTTATCCCAACAGGCGAAGGCCGTCAACCCTGTGAGTTGATTCTATATAAGAACAGCATTGCCCTAGCCGTACTGCACTTTCAGTTCACTCAATAAAAGCAGATTTTCTATATTTTTCAGGTCCGTTTATCCAAATATCACGACTGAACTTATCAAAGTATGCGAAAAATCCATGCTTAGCGAAACCCTTATTCGAATATTTATTTTATTATGACGGTGGAGTAAGAACTGCGATGGAGTTGGCTGTTCAAGCTACACAATATTGTGAGTTTAGAGACTGGTGGTGGAAAGTACAGCTGGCTAAATGCTATGTATCAGTCAATTTAATCAGAGAGGCTGAGCAACAGCTGAGAAGTGCAATCAAACAACATTATCATATAGAAACTTTCATCAGGCTGACGAGAATATATTGTAGAATAGGTATGATTCAATATTGACTTTATTGGTATTATTAAAACTCATAACAGTCACTTATATTGTCTTTATGAAACTTTGTCGAATATTACCTGCCTGTCACTTGATTTTTCTGAATCTAAATTATACCGGGAAATCTTTTTCTCAGTTATAACACTTCAGTGGGAGAGGCTATAGCGGGTAAGATGGTAAAATCTGCACTCGGCTGGATTTCTATTTGGGATAAGGCAGTCGAACTTATATACATTGCGCGTTCCGAAAAAGAAGCCACCTAGAATTTTGTAACAATTTTCAATAACTTGTTTATACAATTTTTTCTATTGTAACTAAATCCTCACAATGCAGAAACACTTTTAGCGTCTTTTAGGTACCGACAAATGGTGCCGACAGGTCAATTAAGGGTAATAAGTTTGCAGAATCGATATCAGTTTTACGACTTCGGATAATGCACGTGTTGTTTGTACCTAATTTTTCTTGTAATATGGCTATTCTGTTTTTCAAAAACCTTTCACTAGTGTACAGTTGTTCGAAAAGTAAACTTGTGCAATTTTTAAATTAAAAACTATGGCTGAGAAATTTGCTAAATCTGTTCAAATTGTTACTCTGATTGGTAATGGAATGAGTCAAAGAGAAGTGGCCAGACAGCTTGGAGTCAGTCATTGTATGGTCCAAAAAAATTACCAACGATTTTTATTTATTTATTTATACATACGAGACTTTTATTTTTTCTTCAAACGTCAAATAATGATGACATTACTTATCTAACTTGATCCTGTGAAAGTTTGATGTCTCCGTCGGCAGCAGTTTTTTTCCCATTTTCTTTACGGCGGGGGAAAAATGTTGTCATGGCAACAATATGAAACATGTCACAAAGCAACAATACAAATGTCATAAACAACAATTAAACATCATTTTTATTTATAGTAATATTAAAAGTACAATTAGTTAATGAGGCATTTTCAAAATTGAAACCGTGCAAAAATGTTCCCGACTCTTGATACGCATTGGTAATTGTTGATAATACTGATGGTCGAGAACAACTTTCAGCAGTCATTCCCGATGTTGGCGAATCATGAGGGTTTAAAATTTTTAGAGCATTATCGTTCTTATTTCTTATTGAATCCTCTATATATCTTTCGGCAACCGTGCTTGATTTCCAGCCCCCATGTCGTTTGAGGCATTCTAGATTTCCGCCTCCATCAATTAAAAGTGTTGCTGAAGTTCGTCGTAAAGAGTGACCCGTGTAAGCGCTTGCATCGTTTAAATTTAAATAACTAGCTACTTTTTGGGCTACTGCGCTGATCGAATGTATTCCCATGACGCTTCGGTAACACTTTCCATTTTGGTACTTGATAAAAAATCGGTTTTCTGTGAAATTTTCAGGCCGCAGTGATGCATACTTTTTATACAGTTTAATGTAGTTTTGACCAATTATCGTAAAAGATCTAATTTTCGTGTTTTACTGTCTAGGATTTTGATAATTATTACATTTTCTTTATCCTTAATGTCCACAGTCTTCATTTTTACCATTTCGTCGAATCGACAGGCGCCGGTAACCCCAATTAATAAAACAATCTAAAATATTTTTATAATTTAGTAGAGTATACAACATGCTTTGCAATATAATTTTTTTTTACCTTTAATTCTAAATACAATTTATCAGGCGCTTCAAACAAAAATTTATCAAACTCGTCTTTAGTGAAAACTTTAGACTTCTTTGCAGTATATCCTTCGCTTGTTTTTTTTTTTCAGAAAGGCACGTAACTTTAAAAATTTGCTTATATCCACATTTTTTCTAATAACTAACTCGGATTTTATCATAGAGTATCGTGACCACATTGTAGAAGATTTCCATTTATTTTCATTTTCCATTATATTAAAATATGCCAGTAAAACGGCCTCGGTAACTTGCCGTACTCCTCTTGTATCGGATCACTCTTGGAAGTGCTTGTACGCTAACCGATATTTTATTCTGGACTTGGAGGACCCCAACGTGCTACTGCATCATTAGCCGCGGACTCAATTTCGTTTAGGTTTTCCATTTTCGCACTAAATTTGCGCTTGCGGTTGCAACAACAATAAGCTGTCTTTAATAACGTGCAAACAACTGTCAAACAACTGTAACCAGGAGACGCAAATCCCACCGACGACTTAATTATTTTAATTTCTAACACCTAGACGACTTTGATAGTTGATAGTTAATTTCGAGTAAAAATAGCGTATGAATTGTACTATTTATGGTTGAAAATTGCTACGTTTGAAGAAAAAATAGTACAATTTATTCGGCAATGAAGCGACTTTTCTTGACTTGCCCTCTATTAAGCGCCTCACTTCGTTCGGCGCGTAATATCGGGCGCGTCAAGAAAAGTCATGCTTCTCCGCCTCATAAAGTAATATACTATTTATCTTTTTAGAAAATATTAAGTACTTACATACATTATAAACACCAAAATATTTCAATAGTATTTAAAACACTAATAATCTACAGAATAACAGTTCTCGAATTTTTTAGATCAACCCCTTTCGGCTACTGATATTGGAAAATCTGGTCTGGAGATTTTCCCAAATGATGTATCTCTGATGACAGAGCTGGGACGATTAGCAGAAAATTTAAACGATACCAGTGCTTCTGTTAAGTACTATAGAAATGTTCTAATTGAAGACGCAATAAATACCGAAGCCGTTGCTTCTGTAGGAATGTATCATTTTTATAATAACCAACCTGAGCTGGCGTTAAGATATTACAGGTAAAAATGATAATATCTTTAGTTGCAACAAATAAAACTCGCATGTAATAGAAGAGAGTGAGGCAAAATATCTACCCTAAAATTTTTTTATTTAATGACAAATGACAAAAAACAATATAATATTAAGTATAGTTTAATCAGTTAGTAACTGGGGTATAACAGAATATATTTCGTTAAATAAATTATATTCAAGTATACAGTGAGAAGAAAAATAATATTATATTTAAAAAGCTCTAAAGGGACAGTTGTATATAATGGTTCAGATAAAATGACCCCTGTAGCCTTTTGTACAAAAATGGTAATTTTTATATTTTATTTTCAAAAAACTCAATTCACATTCCTACGTCGAATGTCACGTCCTGCGTACGTCAATTCACGCGACATTTCACGTTCTGTGTCGAATGTCACGTAAATGTCACGTCCTGCGTCGAATGTCACGTTATTCACACGACATTTCACGTTCTGCGTCGAATGTCACGTCATTTCACGTGACATTTTACGTTCTGTGTCGAATGCCACATAAATGACACGTCCTACGTCGAATGTCACGTCCTGCGTCAAATGTCAAGAGACATTTCACGTTCTGTGTCGAATGTCACATACCTGTCACGTCCTGCGTCAAATTTCACGACATTTCACGTTCTGTGTTGAATGTCACATAACTGTCACGTCCTGCGTCAAATGTCACGTCCTACGTCAACGTTCTCTTAGCCACTGTACGGAAAAGAAGAAGAAGAATGTTCAAGCGAGGACATGGCTTCTGGATCCTAAATCCTAGGATTATCAGAACAAATAGCAAATCTTCTGTCTAAACATAATAATTACGGTTGCTCATAAAGGTCACAATCTTTTGAAAAGGAATTTTACAAGATTGAAAACAAAAACCCCTCTATTAAAAGATCACATGTTGTATATGAAATTCCCTGCTCGAATTGTGATGGAGTTTATATTGGATAAACCAGTCAACTACTTAATTCAAGAATACGTTCCCACAAATATGACAAAAAAAACTCAACCACCCTCACAAAACATGAAAACGAAAAAAAAACATAAATTTGATTTTGAGCAAACCAAGATCCTAAAAAGTGAACCCAACAGGAAGAAGAGAGAGCTTCTAGAGTCTATACAAATAAAAAAAATAATAATAACGCAATAAATGATAAAAAAGATGTCAAAAATTTGAACAAAATATATTTTAACTTAATTTAAATATACATAAGTCAATCTCAGAACGCCTATGATGTTAAAATAACTGATTGTTTAAACGATAAGCTAACATCAATAAACAACACATTAGATTTAAAATACATTTTACTTTTAGTGACTTAGTGGGTATGTCCTATGTTTTAATATTATTTTAATTGTGACGTCTAATTGTTAACACCAAATCTTTACATGCTTGGTAAGTCAAAAGTTTATTTTTTAAACCATATTATGTCTGTCATAGAATGTTTTTTTTAGTCAATATATATTCTTGAAAAAGGCATGGATTCCCTGCCGAAACATCGGAAAAAATATATATAAAAATGTCTTAGTATCAAACTAAAATTTTTTTTTATGAACCTAAGCCCAAGAGAATCCACTAATATATATATATATATATATATATATATATATATAATATATATATATATATATTCAATGGTTTTTATCTAAATCCAGTGATATTCCCTTTTCATATAATAAATGTATCGCGTCCCGAATTCTCACTCTATCAAACGCTTTCTTCAAATCTATCAGACACATATATGCTGGTTTGTTGTATTCCAGCGACTTTTCTTTTATTTGTCTTATTACAAAAACTGCATCCGTGCATGATCTTCCTGTCCGAAATCCTTGCTGTTCCTCTTGCAGAGATATTCGTTCGTTTATTTTTGTCGCTATTATTCTTGTTGTCAATTTGAGTGTTGTATTTAAAAGATTTATTGCTCGATAATTATTGGGGTCTCTCTTATCTCCTTTTTTGAAGAACATCACCATGATCGCACTCCTCCATTCATCTGGTATTCTGTTTGTGGTGATTATTTTATTAATAAGAAGTTGCAGTTGTTGTACAAGGTAATCACCTTCATATTTTAAGAGTTCATTTGGTATTTGATCTTCTCCTGGTGACTTTCTAGTTTTTAATTTGTTTATTCCTTCTTTCACATCGTTTTGGGAGATTTCGGTCTTTTCCTCAGTTATTATATTTGGCGTTTCTGGTAAAGGTTCTTCGTTTTGTTTTTTAAACATTTCTGTCAGGAAGGCCACCCATGTATCCTCTTGTATGTGTTCTATTTCAACTAGTTCTTTCATTTCGCTTCTTTTTTGTCTTATGACAAAAGTCCATTGTAATTAAATTAATACACAAAAAATTACATTTGGTCGGTCAGTGTAATTTATACACTTAATATTTTTTTGGTAAGCAGCATGGAAACTTGTAGCATTGCCATATGAAAGAGGTGAAGGCATAGGATATTTATAATACTGGTTGCCTATATAAATGACTAACAATGGCCATTAGTTGCACCCAGAGATATGTAAGAGAGTTACATATCTCTGGTTGCACCACAGAGTTCTATTAAATAACCTCGAGGTCAAATAATTGGAGCCTGATAGATGGCGCTACTTTTCGGAGAAAAAAAAAATAAGGGGACAAGAATTTCACAATAATTACTCTTGAATGAGTATAAGAAAATTTTGAAAGATCCCGCTTGTGTTAGCTTTATTTACAATTTTTATCATTTAATAATGAAGTTTGGGACTTCCTTTATCAACATAAAACGTTGAAGGCAAAACGTTTGTTTATGTCAAAACAATTACAAAAAAGATACGTATCCCGCGGATTTAATATTACACTTTTTAGTAAATAAATTTTAAGAAAAAAATTGTTGATTGTTGCATTTGAATATCTATTATTTGTATATACATATTACAATTATTTATGTATATTAACAAAACAATTTAGGTACGTTTTTAATACAAAGTTCAAGAATGGCTAAATAAGATATTATGTTTAGTTAGATCATGCCTTTTTGAAGTAGCATTTACTTTTTCAGTCCTCTGTTTTTCCAGTGCATAGAGTCTAACCAGCTCGATACGGTGACAACCGAAGTCTGCTACTTCAGTAGGTACCACATAAAGAGAAAACATTCCCTGAAGAAAGGTTATTTACTACAGATAAAACAATGGCATTGACTATCTCAACATTCACACATGAAAAATTTTTGAAGTCACCCGTTGAGAAGAACAAGGCTTTTTCTGTATGTTCAACAACCTGAAAAGCGTCTTTTGTAATAATCACTAACCCACCATTATTTTTTATATTTACTTCTTCTTTTTCTTCTAGTTGCATAACCATTATCGATCATTGGATATCATGTTGGCTAATATATTCGCTATCATGCAGCTTTAAATAAAGATGCAGTTGGTTTTCCGTAGCATTATCGAAGATTTTACAGCCATGATGTTCTTCTTCTACCAGATCGGCGTTTACCTTAGATCTTACACTGAACGATCAAATGTGAAAGTTCATATTTTTCAGAGTGTCTCATAATGTGACCAGCTTATTCTAGTTTACGTCTGTTTATTGTATTGACCAGTTGTGTTGTTTGGTTCAGGCGTCTAAGGAGGTCGTCATTTTTATCTCTGTCGACCCAGCTTATTCTTAGTAGTCGTCTGTATACCCACATCTCAAAGGCTTCCAAGTGTTTAAGCAATGCCTTATTTAGAGTCCACGCTTTCACTACATACACTACCACTGAGTTTCTCTACTGTGTCAGTGCGGCATCTTCGAATTTTATAAAGTCATCCTGTATATAGTTTTGTTTTTTAACTATCATATATTTAGTTTTCTTAACGTTGAGTTTTAATCCATACTGATCACGTGTTTGTTTTATTTTGTTTATTAGATTTTGAAAGTCGCTCCCGCAATTAGCCAGCACTAAGGTATCGTCGGCATATCTAATATTGTTTACGGTTATTTCTTCTTCTTTAAGTGCCATCTCCGTGACGAAAGTTGGCAATCATCGTGGCTATTCTGACTTGACATGACAGCCTTGAGCTGCAACAAAACCACTCTCTCAGGTTCTTCAACCAGGAAACGCGTCTTGTTCCTATGCTTCTCCTACCCTCTATTTTTCCTTGAATTGTGAGTCTCAAGATGTTGTATCTTTTGCTTCTCATCACATGTCCGAGATATTGCAATTTCCTTTCTTTTATTGTATTTTCCATTTCCCTCTCTCTGCCGATTCTCCTTAACACTTCATTCACTTCATTTTACGGTTACACCATCAACAATAATACCTATTGTTGTCTCCATTAGGACTTCTTTAAATATTTCTTCTGAAAACACGTTAAAGAGTAAAGGCGATAGTACATAGCCTTGTTCCACTCCTCTTTTTATATTTATTTCATCCGACAGTTCTTATTCAACTTTTATTCTTGCCACTTGATGCCAGTATTGATGTGTAATTATTCGTAAATCTTTATCGTCCAATATTTCTAGCATTTTGTTACGTCAAACCCTGCCAAAATCTTTTTCAAAATCGATTGCACATATGTATACATTTTGATTTATATCTCTTCATCTTTGGATTAGTACTTGTGTACTGAACAAGGCTTCTCTCATAACCAAGCAACTCCCTAATCTGAAATGAGTATTGATATTTCTCTTCTCTAATATCTTGTATAATATCTGCTATGTATTACTCGCAGGGCGATCTTCAAGACGTGACTCATCAGGCTTATTGTACGATAATCCCTGCGTGTCTTTGAACGATCTTTCTTGGCATTGTGCCAAATGTCGACTTAAGCCAATCAGTTGGTAATCTCCTTCGTGTCATAAATTCTGTTAAAGAGACCAAACAGTACTTTAATTCCATTTTCTAGCAAAACTTCAGTATTTCAGCACTTACTTCATCGGGGAAAAGTGCTAAGTCCACTTTGCCGTTTGTATTGCCCATGTAACCTCACTTTCTGTTATAGATGAACCTGTTAC
The DNA here is from genome assembly GCA_918026665.1 of Diabrotica balteata. NCBI lineage: Eukaryota > Metazoa > Arthropoda > Insecta > Coleoptera > Chrysomelidae > Diabrotica > Diabrotica balteata. The sequence continues at coordinate 136,111,875 of OU898280.1, forward strand.
AGTAATCGATGTATAGTGTTCTAGTTTTTTATCTTCAAGTCATTCAGAAATGTAGTTTTTCCATTCTTTTAACTGCTCATTGATATATAATATTCTGTGTCCGTTTTTGTCTTCTAAACTTTGGGATAGTTGTTTCCGTTTGGTTCTGACGATCTCTTTTAATTTCTTATGCAGATGAAATATATCGCATTTTTTTGTCATATTGTTCAATTTCATTACATTCTTTACTATGAAGTTATGTTTTCGCATGTCTTATCTTCTGTTTAATTATTGCGTGGATCCTCTTGTATTCGTCTTAGCTTTATTTCTGATTTCTCTTCTTTGGTCCATAAGTCTCAGTATTTCTTCTGTCATCTACTCTTGTTTTCTTCTTGTTTTTACTGCAATTAATTTTGTTTCTTGAACAAATGATTTTTTAACACCTTCATTAACGTCTGTTTTGCTTTGCAATTTTTAGAAAGCACAAATTAAAGCAGAAATCTGAATTGTGTTCCGAAACTTTTACGGATTTATTATTAGATGTCGCTATTGCGTTCATATCGAAGCCATTTTAGTGTTGCTTCTTAAAAGACAGAAAATATTGATCTTTCACGTTGAGAACACCTATGAATAACTGTTCTGATGAGACCTCTTAGGTCGAAATACCTATCAACAGATAAATAGGCGCTATTTGCGTGAAATCAAATATTTGCTCTCTTTTTCATTTTATTCGGATCTACTCTGTACGAGTACAAGAAACCAATTCGCTAAGGATTTCTGTTTAGTTGAAAAGACATGTCGTGGAATGCAAATTTTAGATTCCCATGTCTCTTTTAACACCTTCATCAACGTCTGTTTTGCTTTGCAATTTTAAGAAAGCACAGATTAAAGCAGAAATCTGAATTGTGTTTCGAAACTATTTTACGGATTTTTTATATATCACTTCAAGCATGCTTGAAGTGATCTTCAGAGAAACCGGTGTAAGAATTACTTTGTGTCGCACTAATCCGAAGAGATCGTGTGCTTCAAAGACAGTAGACTGTTATTTCTTTCTGAGGGGTTCATGCAGAGCTGGAGAGTCCGGTAGATTCCGCCATCCTGGGCCTAGATATAGAGTTGCTGATCGGGACGCTCAGATCTAAGAGGAGAGCAGTGTTACGAATATGCATTCAGTGTGGCCCGTGTAACGGTAGCATCTCAGGCATCGAGAACCATCCATAAATCTCTCGAACGTAAGAGAACGCGTAGGCGAATTAGAGGTGGGAATGTTCTAGAATATATTAACTTTGGTATATATATATATATATAGTATGTATAGTATATATAGATATATATGTAACGATTTTAAGTAGTCAGTTAATAAGATAGTACCGAACTGTAAAGTTATAAATAAATATATTTATATAAATTCGAACCGCTCGTTTTATTTAAAAACGGTACAATAAGATAATTTTAAGGAATTTTCTGCATGCTACAATATATGGTCAGTATAGTCCGGTCGTCAGAGGGTTGACCCCTGAAAATCATACGTACAAGCTGAATTTTGCTCAGAATAATAATTATGGGACCCCAAAAAAATTCAAAAAAGTTTACCACTTTTACTCTCGGGCTTCCCCCTAAAACCTCCCTTGTAGAGGGGTAAAAACGCAAAAAATGTTTCATATAAAAAAATATAGCTGAGATAATTTTAAACAAAAATGGTTTTTAGCACTTTTTGGTTAGAATAAACCGTTCTCTCGGAAACAACGATTAAAGCGACCGTCGATTTTGAATGTCAGTTACGTGCGCGAAATCAATGTCTTCAATACAATGTGCATCAGCTTGACTGTAATAATTCGATGAATTGTTACCGTCGATCTGATACAAATTTCATTGAACATTGATTTCGCGCGGGTAACTGACATTCAAAATAAACAGCCGCTTCAAGCGTTGTTTATGAGAGAACAGTTCATTCTATATAAACATTGCTAATAAATATTTTTGTTTAAAATTATCTCAGCTACATTTTTTATTTAAAATATTTTTTTCTATGGCGTACAGATTCTTGGTAAATCGATTTTTTTGCGTTTTTACCCCCTTACGTGAGGGGGGTTAGGGGGAAGTCCGGGGGTAAAATTGTGTAAACTTTTTTGCATCATTTTGGGATGCTAAAATTAATATTCTCGGCAAAATTCAGCTTGTTCGTATGATTTTTAGAGGTTCAGTGGCATTTTCTGAGTAGTAAAACAAACTCGAATTAAGTGAAGACAGAAGTTTTATAATGAGTCTTCTTTTTTTTTCTTTTTAATCATTTTCAGTTATGTTTTAGGAGGGCTCTTGCGATGGGAGCTCATTCTTCAGAACTATATAATAATCTAGGATTGTGTTGTCTCTATTCTCAACAGCTAGACTTTACGTTACCCTATTTCCAACGGGCGGTAGATTTAGCCACGGATCCTCAAGTGAAGGCCGAAGTGTGGTATAACCTCTCTCACGTAGCGATAGTAAGTATCATTGAATACAAATTTAAAACCATTTAGAATAGAACTCTTAATAGTTTAATTTTATCTGCTTCACTCAATATGGTGATTCAGACATATGACAGACATTTTTAAGTAAAATTTTTTAAAATATTATTGTCAGAAGTTTTGAGGTTCCTTCCTGAGACGAATTGATTGGAACATGGTTCATTCGATAACATGAAATCAACTATAACTGAAGAATTTCTGTCAGAAAAATAATCTGGACTTTAAAAATATCACACAATCCATCATATTGCTTTATTATAGTAAATACTCTTATTATTGATTCCATTATTAGTTTATATTAGTTGTCTCTCAATGTTGAAACCAAATTCTATTTTGAATAGAGCTTTTAGTAATTTTTTTTACCTTTACTTTTTTATATAGTGCTAAATTTAAAGTGTATTGTTTGAAGTATGCAAAGAAGAGAGAATAAGTCTGAACCTTAACGTTGAGAAGACATACGTACCTATATACATTAAAATGAATGCATAATATATATGTTCATTGCAAGCTATTTCGGATTTAATCTTCTAGGTATAGTTGTATACAGGTCGGACTTATATACTAATACTTTTTCAGCCTTCATTTATCCAATGTTGGCCTCGACCAATTGCTTTCACGCTTTCATGAACTGTCGAGCTTAGTTACTAAACTTCTTACATTTTGAAAATAAACCCACACTCCAGGTGAAGACTGTGTTAGCTTTTTGCCATTATTCTAGGAGTATCATTTAAGTACTTAATAAATAAATTTTCTTCACATTTCCTCTCTCTTTCCTTAAGTTCACTCTTGATAGTGTTTAATGCAGTTCTCTGGTGTGGGGTGAGATCTGAATCGATAAAAATCTTTAATGATAAAAAAAAAATGATAAAAATCTTTAATGATATGTCAATAGTTTGTCTATTTCTGAGTGAATTGTCAATAAAATATCGAAAATCATTTCGAAAAAAAATTATTTTTGATCTCAGGATTACTTTTTATTAGTTGATAAACTGACACAACTGTCAACTGAGCAAGTTGGTTAAAACTACCAACTAACTCTTGTTCTTTTGTTTTCACAAAAATGACTGAGTTTCGTAACATTAAAATCATTTTAATATATTTCAGCAATAATTTTAAATCATGTCTGTTGTGAAAAAACATTTAGGCTACTCGTCAATTTGTTTGTTTTATGTTTTATATTATTAACAAAGTCAAAAATCCTGTTTCATTCGAACTCATACTGAACTTAATTTTAAAAAGATAATATAAATCAACCAATAATTTAAAACACAACATTTAAGCTTTAAAATCAAGTTATAACCTAAACATGAATAATCGTTTGAAAATGATTTGATCCTTTGATAGTGTGATGACTAGACTTCGGCAAATATGCAAATAAAAATGTAGAAAATATGCGCATAAATATGCACGTGTTTACCCGAAAATATGCAAATATTTTACAAAATATAAATAAAAATTAGCTGCTTCTAACCATGTTCCCCATCGCGTTAAAATAGGTTGTGGTGGAAGAGGAATGTTAGGTAGCATTTCTTTATAAAGTTGAATTATTATAGGAGATTTAAGAAATACTTTTTTGACACAGGATATCATGGTATTTACAAGAGGAAACTTTTTTCGTATTTCCTCTGCAACTCTGTTTAATCCATGCGCTACACAAGTAACATGTATTAAATCTGGGAAAAATATTTTTAAATTTTGTCCTGCTTTCACCATATAAGGAGCAGCATCCGATAAAATAAGCAGTAATTTATTAGAAGGAATAGTTGTCGGAAGAAAAAAAGTTGCTAATGTTTCTTGTATAAAACGCGAAATTGTTAAAGCATTTGTTTTCTCAAGTTGCTGGCATGAAATAAGATGAGATTTTGGTAAGGTATCTTCTTTAAGAACACCAATCAATAAATGAGCAATATACTTTCCTGAGGAATCAGTGGTTTCGTCTACAGATATGTAAAAATAATTATCTGCAATTTCTTCCTTAATATTAATTAACACCGACGAGTATAGCCCGTTCACATTATTTCTTCTTAGAGACCGATCACTTGGAATATTAAGTTTGCAATATTTTTTTAGAAACGAACTAAAATTTACATTTGCTAATTTTGAAAGCGGTATGTTTGCAGACACTAATTCGCGACACAAGTCTTCATTAAAAGTTTCTTGCTCATCTATTTTTTTTGAAGTAGATTGGAAACATTTAGCCATTGAAGTTTGATGTTTTCCTCCTATTTTTCCTTTTTTTGCAATGTGTGAAGCAGTTCTCACATGTTGGTCTATCTGAAATTTCTTCTCACATGCTATCTATAAATAAAAATAAAAACGTGAAAAAGACAGCAAATATTTGATTTCACGCAAACAGCGCCTTTGTATCTGTTGATACGTATTTCGACCTAATAGGTCTCATCAGAACAGATTATTCAAAGGTGTTCTCAACGTGAAAGATCAATATTTTCTGTCTTTTAAGAAGCAACAATAACATGGCTTCGGATACGGACGCACTAGCGACATCTAATTTTAACAATCGTAAAATAGTTTCGAAACACAATTCAGATTTCTGCTTTTATCTGTGCTTTCTAAAAATTGCAAAGCAAAACAGACGTTGATAAAGGTGTTAAAAGAGACGTGGGGAATCTAAAATTTGCATTCCACGACACATCTTTTCAACTAAGCAGAAATCCTTAGCGAATTGGTTTCTAGTACTCGTACAGAGTAAATCCGAAAAAAAGTGAAAAAGACAGCAAATATTTGATTTCACGCAAACAGCGCCTTTGTATCTGTTGATACGTATTTCGACCTAATAGGTCTCATCAGAACAGTTATTCAAAGGTGTTCTCAACGTGAAAGATCAATATTTTCTGTCTTTTAAGAAGCAACAATAACATGGCTTCGGATACGGACGCACTAGCGACATCTAATTTAACAATCGTAAAATAGTTTCGAAACACAATTCAGATTTCTGCTTTTATCTGTGCTTTCTAAAAATTGCAGAAATTTTAGGTCTCTCTGATGAGACCTATTAGGTAGAAATACGTATCAACAGATACAAAGGCGCTGTTTGCGTGAAATCAAATATTTGCTGTCTTTTTCACTTTTTTTCGGATTTACTCTGTACGAGTACTAGAAACCAATTCGCTAAGGATTTCTGCTTAGTTGAAAAGATGTGTCGTGGAATGCAAATTTTAGATTCCCCACGTCTCTTTTAACACCTTTATCAACGTCTGTTTTGCTTTGCAATTTTTAGAAAGCACAGATAAAAGCAGAAATCTGAATTGTGTTTCGAAACTATTTTACGATTGTTAAAAATAAAAACCTTTATTTTAACCCAACCTTTAAAATATAAAAATATACAAGGTGTTTTTTGGTTAATCAAATAACTGGTTTGGAAAAAAAAACACTCGCTAAGTGTTTTAAATGCAGTATTAATCCACAAATTAGTTTTTGTTACTAACCATTAGTACATTATATAACTTATTTTAAAATTCAACAAAAGTTTTTTTTTGTTAATTCAATTACAATAAAAATAATTGTGTTTTAGAATAGCTGACTTCATAAAAAAAAGTAAAGGTGAAAAATTTTTCTAAATACACACCATTGTATTGTACCATGGACAATTTTTTCTCACTAAAGGAAGCTATTTTTCATTTAAAAACAACCTACGAGTACTAAATTTCAAGTAAATACGTTTATTGGTTTTAAAGTTATTGTTGTTATTAACTAAAAGAATTTAATTTTTTTTAATTTTAACACCCTGTATCTCGAAAAGTAAATAAGTTTGACCCCTCATTAACTATATCGTTTTGTTCAATTTTTCGAGAAGTATCTACAGTCAAACGTTGTAAGTGTCATTTGGAAACACCCTGTATGTATGAAATATTAGATATTTAATAGAAAATATTAGATACTTACAATTTTGCCACAGAAAGAAACAGTAGATTTTTCCCATATCCATAGACAGCTCTTTATAAGGTTTAATCCAAGTTGAAGCACTGGTTGTTTTAGGCATTATAAAATCACAATCTTCCTTTTTGTTACGCACAACGAGTGTTTACGCTTTGAATATCAAAACAAAAATGATTTACAAATCTGAGCATTAAATTAAAAATGTTTATAATGTTTATAATGTTTTATAAATGTTTAGGTACCTAATTCAATAAACTGGGAGATTTTGGAAAATCCCTAAATTAGGAACAAAACTATTAGCCGTTTACCTGCTGTTAAGATACAATAAATTGTAGATAGATTTGGGGATTAGATCATAAAATGCAAATGAGCGAACCCTTAGCGATTATCCAACAACTGAATGCCTCAGTGACCGAGACTTTCTAAGAATGTTGAGGGCTACTTAAATTGATCTTCTTTAAAATTGTAAATGTTTTGTACCTGTAGAAATTACGTACTTAGATCATTTCTTGATTAAAATGACGACAAAATTTTATACAAGGATTGAAATAAATTGGTATGTTTAAAAATTTTCAAATACAGTATAAAAATCTGAACTTTTATGCACTTTATGCAAACTTTTATACAAATATGATAAAATATGAAATATTTGCATAAAATATGCACAATATGCAAAATATGCAATATGCATATTTGCCGAAGTCTAGTGATGACATTTTCTTTAAATATTCGATTTAATAATGCTTGATAAGAATATTTTAACTGATACTTCAAATATATACCATTTGCTAAAACCTTAAAATACGGCACTGGTTAGTGACAATATCAGTGAAAAATATCAAAAGGACTTCAATAAATAAGCAGCATTTTGTTTTATTTTCAGGCAGCTGGAGATGTGCAACTGGCCGTTCAGTGTTTAAATTTATGCTTAAGTTCGAATTCCACACATGCCCCTGCTTTCAACAATTTGGCAGTCCTCTATCACAAAATGGGAAAAATAAATCTAGCCAAAGCTTACCTGACATCTGCTAAAACATTGGAGCCAGATTTGATGGAGGTACAAGTCAATCTCGAGTTCTTGCAACAAGCGTAAAGCTTAATTTAGCAGGAAGTTTTTTGTTAACTAGTCAATATAGTTTGTAGATGTTTATTTAATACATTGTTAATAAAATAAATTGTTTAATAGTTATTGATGCAAAAAGTGTCAAAAAGTAAATGGTTATTGAACGCTACATGAAAAATTATCTGCAAGTCCATCAGGCCCATTTAGACAACAGGTTAATTACAATAAATACTTTTTGCATGAGTTACAAACAATATTTTTTTTTCGTATACTTCTGAACCTATTTCCCTATTGCCATTAAAGATGAAGATAGAGAAAAAGTCAAAAATGAAGCGTATATTTGAAAAACAACACTTGTCCAAAAATTAAAATTTTGGGAAATCAAGAAAAACTGCCCAGCTTAAATTTATTTCAAATCCCACTTTTACTAAGATATTCATTGCAAGGAATGTGGATATCAAAATAATTGTACAAGTTGATTTCATATTTTTATTGATATTTTAAACAAAAATCGGTTGAAACTTGAAAAATATTGAAAAATATATTGGAAAATGATTTATAATATCCTCATAAAAATAACAAAAAACAGGTGTGGCAGTCCAGTGGGACTACCGGTAGAAGTTATACTTCTATACACGCCGTTAAAAATTTATATGGGAGTGAATCTGCACAATCATTACATATGTAATGCTGTAGCATTTGCAATTCATTGATTCTTTGAAATATATTGAAATCCCCTCGTATGTGTATTAAATTGAAATCCCCTCAATAATATGCATTATAATAACGAAGAATTTTTTCAATGTTTCTTAGTTGGTATCTTTCAATTTAAAACCCAAATAATATTTCGTTCTTTTCACGTTGCCAAATCGTTAATATAAGCCATTTTATAGTTTGTTTATATTTTTTACAGATGTTACTTCCTCGGTATTTCTTTTAATGTTTTATTCGAACTGTTTGATATTGCATTTTCTAATAAAGGATTTACGGTTCAACCATCGTTTGTTTATTCTAACTTATGCGATCAATTTTTAAAGATAATTTCACCACTTTCGTTGGAGCCGCGGTGAATAGATGGTCTTCATGGTTATGTCCATGATTTGGAACAAGTCTTAAAATCAATGAAGAAACATCACACTACAATAGTAATGGGCGACTTCAATGCCAAAGTTGGCCAGGGAAGAGTGGATGGGTATGTGGGGGAATATGGTCTAGGAAATAGAAATGAACATGGTGACCTTTTGATACAATTTTGCCAGACGGAAGAATTTGTAATAGCTAATACACTTTTTAAGCTACCAAAAAGAAGATTGTATACATGGAAATCTCCCGGTGATACAACGAATAGAATAATCCGAAATCAAATTGACTTTGTCCTTATTAGACAAAGATTTCGTAATTCTATACTGTCTGCCAAAACTTACCCTGGAGTAGACATCGGTTCAGACCATAACTCCATAGTAGTCACATTACGAACCAAATTAAAACTGGTTAAAAAACCCACACAAAGTAGAATTGATATTAAGAGATTAAGGGAACCACAAAAAAAGGAACAAACTGTAAAAACTCTTACTGAAAATCTACGTAATGCTCAAGAACTGAATAAAAGTAGCTATAACATTGATCAGAAATGGGAAAATATAAAAGTAGCAATAATTAAAACAGCAAATGAAAACTTAAAACCAAAGAATAGAAAACATAAAGATTGGATGACTGAAGAAATACTACTATTAATGAATGAAAGGAAATCATTCAAAACAAAAAATCCAATTAAATATAATGAAACTGATCGATTAATAAAAAAGAGAATAAAAGAAGCTAAGGAGAGAATGTTAAGAAGAACTAGAGAAGAATTAGAGAATTAACAGGAATGAGAAAAACACTTCAAACTAGGCAACTAAGAGATGAAAGGGGTGCACTTATAACAGAAATAAACCAAAAAATGCAGAGATGGACACAATATATAGCACAACTTTTTGAAGACAACAGAAGCACCAAAAGAATTTAAGGATGATACTGGGCCTGACATTATACGAGAAGAAATTAAATATGCAATGAAACAAGCTAAAGGTGGTAAATCTCCCGGGCCTGATGAAGTTCCTATCGAATTACTTAAAATTGTGAATACTGAATCTATTGATCTTCTTTTGGATCTATTCAATACCGTATATAGAACAGGTATAATACCTAAATAATGGCTCCAACCAACATTCATACTGCTTCCCAAAAAAGCCAATGCAAAGGAGTGCAATGAACATCGCACCATAGCCTTAATGAGTCATGTCTTGAAATTGTTTTAAAAGTAATTCACAATAGAAATACATAAGAAATTAGATGAAGGCATAAGTAATACACAAATGGGATTTAGGAAAGGACTGGGAACACGAGATGCACTGTTTGCATTAAGTGTTCTTTCGCAGAGATGCTTAGATATTAATCAGGAAGTATATGCCTGTTTCATTGATTTTGAGAAGGCATTTGACAGAGTGCAGCATAATTGACTTAAAGAAATTTTGTTAAATAAAAACATAGACAGTAGAGACATTAGAATCATCTGTAACCTCTATTGGAATCAAACAGCAAAAGTGAAAGTTGAAAACGAACTGACCAAGGATATCCAGATTCGCCGTGGGGTCCGTCAAGGGTGTATTTTATCACCCTTGTTATTCAATTTATACAGTGAAGCCATCTCAGAATTAGCGCTTGCCGAGATCAGTGAGGGCCTTATAATAAACGGTGAGCCACTTAATAACATAAGATATGCTGACGACACCGTCCTTCTGGCAGGAACACTAGAAGAACTGCAACACCTTGCTGAACAACTAAATATATATTGCAACGATTATGGACTAAAAATCAATTTGAAGAAAACCAAGTTCATGGTATTTACAAAAGCACAAAACATCAAAGTTAAGCTAGTACTAGATAATACAGAAATTGAACAAATATCTTCGTACAAATACCTTGGAGCATGGATCACAGAAGATACTGATCAGACAAAAGAAATAAGATGCTGCATTGAAATTGCGCGGTCAACTTTTAATAGAATGAGAAAACTTTTTTGTAATCGCGATATCAATATATCGCTCCGGATAAGAATGCTTCGATGTTATATTTTTTCTACCCTTTTGCATGGAGTTGAAGCTTGGACACTTAAAAAATCCAACATTAAAAACCTAGAAGCATTCGAAATGTGGTGTTACCGACGTATTTTGAAAATATCATGGATGGATCGCAAAACAAACGAACAAGTTCTCGAACAACTAGGAAAACAATGCGAAGTTTTAAATTCCATAAAAATCAGGAAATTGGAATACTTGGGGCACATAATGAGAGGTGAAAAGTACGAACTACTAAGGAATATAATGCAGGGCAAAATCAAAGGTAGAAGAAGCGTAGGAAGACGTAAAATCTCGTGGCTACGCAATCTCCGTGAATGGTTTGGATGCAGGAACTATTCAGGCGAGTATCCAATAAAATTATAATTGCCAGAATGATTTCCAATCTCCGATAGGAGTGGAACTTGAAGAAGAAGAAGAATGGTTATGTTCAAATTTTTCGTCGAATTTGTAAAGTTTTCTGTTTTCGTCTCTTTTCATGAAGAATTTGTAATGTCCTTTTGTTCTTCGTTATGGAAAATATTGGAAAAATGTTCTTCGTGTTTTTTGAAAGACCAGATGGTAAAAGATCAGTAGGCCGACCGAGAAAAAGATGGAAGGATTATGTTGAATAAAATGAAGCCGATTTATCTAGAATTGGGGTACAACAATGGGAAATAGAAGCGCAAGATTGTAGAGGATGGAGGGCGATAGTTGTTGCGGCGAAGACTCACCCCGAGTTGTAAAGCCAGTAAAGAAGAAGAAGAAGATTTGGTATGCGTGATTTATGTATGTATTATTTTTGAATGTTACAACTGTCCCCTATTCGTGATAGAACCGCCTCTGATATGGGGTCGGTTGTACCAATCGCACACACTTATTTAAAAGACATACCTATTCGCTCCAAACTGTTTTACTTAAGCTACTGGATTTGACATCAACTTAAAGACAAATAAATATGCCTTCACATCAAAGGCTTCCGACCACACTACAAAAAAGGGCTACATTTTCTAACAGTAAATTATAGACACAATCAAACATAAAGAATGTTATGATAATAAACAGCAAATAATTAGTTCTGCTGAAATTGTAATTTTAACCCTTTAAAAACCTAATTGAAATATGAAATACTGTAATTATAAAAACATTTCTGACAATAAAAATATTTAGGTAACTTAAACAATCTAAAAAGGGAATCCAATCTGTTGTATATCAAACTCAGCATCATCGTCCAAATAAATTGGCGCGTTAAGATCTTATTGGTCCGATTTATCATACATAAGAAATGCAGCTATACAGCAAAACTAAGTTAAAATTCATCAACAAACTCCTGTTTTTCAAAACAAGTTAGTGATTTTAAATGTCATGCCTTGATCATTTTTTTACAATTTAGTGTTAAAATTTGTACATACACGCGAGCGTACCCAATGCGAGGCTATTTTCATTTTCTCCTCTCACTGAGGAATGTAACCTCCAAACAGGTATCAAACACACCTGAGTTTAGTATATTCCCCGGCATAAATTCCGAAGCTCCAAGCATGATCTTAACGCTCTGACATGCAGTGAGTTTGCCGTTCCGAATGTACCTCTCAATCGCGCAACAATCGAGTAGGCAGCGTTGGAAGTACCAGTGCTGTGGCGTCGAGTGTTTGCTTGGTCCACTGCATTCCAATGATATTGTACCTGACCGCTGCAGAGTTGAAATAGGGAATTTAGTTGAAGAATACCTTTGCCGGCTGACGGGATAAGTCTTTTTAAGTTTTCAAAACACGTGGATGCGTGCTTGGCTCTGTAGTGTGAGATAGTGCAGTGAGTGTTGTTTTGGTTACTTTCCAACTTGTGACTGAATTTTCTTTTTGGATTTCTATTTAACGAATTAGTTATGCGCAACCAGCTAGAATATTTTCTGCAAATTAACATCAACACATGGTAGGTTAAAGATTTATTTTATAAATTCTTTTAAAAATATTTTTTCTTTTAAATGACTTTAAATATTCTGATATATTCTGTTTAAAACAAATATTTGATATTTGTTTAATTTGAATTAGTTCCTATAAAATAGGTACATATTAGTAATGCATCATTTGAATTAATTTGTTGATTATTCCTGATTTGTTTTTAATTAATAGTATATTTATAAATTCAAAAGTCGTCAATATTATTTATACAATGTTTATTATTTACTAATGTTTTACCTGCAGTATTAACAACTACTAATAGCCTTTTTTACTCAAAAACAATTTTTGATGAAGTATATTGACAACTTGACATAATAGTAAATAAGATGAATGAAAAATAATCGACTACAAAAGCTATTATTAGGGATATACAATCCAGATTTAGCCATACGGCTCACACTCCCTCTAAGGAGAAAATTCACTCATCCCAGATACCTACGGTATCAAAAGGATTGAGTTTTGGTGGGACTCTTTCCATGTTATCGAGTCCTAGGTAACTTGGTACCAAAGAAAAGCGTCTATATTCTTTGTTGGTATGTCGGTGTATCTCCCAAAACTTTTTGCACGCATCTGGACGTCTAAAGTAGCTGAGCTTTCTGCATGATCTTCATTTAGACCCAGCTTTTTTATGTTTTCTAGGAGGTTCTTCGGAATGACTAATAAGTAGAAAGAATAAGAGGTATCGTCTGGGTCCTTTCATTCTTCATTGTCTCCTTACTTGTATTTTCAGATCTCTGTACTTTACGATCTTTTCGTTGTATTTAACTAGCAGATTATTGTTGTTATTTATCGCCACATCGATTAGTGTTGTTTGTCTTGTTAGTTTATCAACTAGCACTAGATCTGGTCTATTATGTGCTACAGTTTGGTTTGTGAGCACAGTGCGATCCCAGTATAGCCTGTAGTTGTCATTCTCAAGCATACTCTCAGTATTGATATACCTACGGATACACAATATTAATTAAATTATTACACAAGGAAAGAGAAAAATTACGGATTATGTATTTGAGAGATCAGACCAGATTAAATTACATTAAATGTAATCATGAATGAATAAAAATCTAACCTAAAATACAAAGGAGGAAAACGAAGACTCACAAACTAAAGAAATACTTTAATATATTACTTATTGAGCATAACCGCAATACAAGTACAACAAAAAAATATTGGTAGTAGGTAACAACATTGCAAGAAGAAAAATCAAGATTTCTAAGAATCAGTGGTGTTTCAGACAGAGAAAAGCTTTAAGAAACATGAGAAACACTCGCGAAATTGAAGAAATACTAAGATAATGATAGAAGAGAACTTTCCAATGGAAGCAAAATCGACTGCAAGACTCAAAACAACCAGCGAAAAACTAGAAGAAGAGAATGAAATTATGTAAAAAGAAGTGTACATAGAAAACATTTTTTCAACTTGAAAGCAGTGAACTAAATCATGAGCCTCATATACCCGCAACCTACTTATCTGATTAGAAATACTAAAAAATGACCAAATTTAATAAACTCAAATCGATATGTCCCAAATTTCTTGAAACATAAGGTGGAAACATAACAAAAATGGAGACATGGAAGTCGTAGTTTAGATATTACACCAGACTATCTAAAAAACAGTTTGAAAAAGGACTGACTTTTTAGGTTATAAACAATTATAATAACTTTGACATTGTTTATGTCACAAGCTTGTTAGTAGGCTCAATGAAAACTGGTGAAAAAGTACACTTTCCAAAACAAAACCTACGACCAAGGAAACAAGATAGCATTTTTTTTCTCTAAAAATCATCTTTTCTTTATTTATTAACATAAGAGTAATAAGTAAGTGTATTAGCATAAGAATTGAGTATTGAACAAATTAAAAATCAAAATATAAATTGGTCTGCGATTAAACATATCAAAGACAAAGATCATGATAGTGGATAGACTACACAACAATCATCCACACATAACCACAATTGACCGTTCGAGTTTGTGAGCTCATACTTATATCTGGGATCATTAATCACAAACACAGGGTCATTACAAGAAGAGATTAAACGTAGATGTGATCTAGCAAAAGTTGCCACAGCAAAAATGACCAAAATATGGAAGGAATGTCAAATTTCAAGAGCGATATATATGAGGTTGATCAACTGCTTAATATTCCCAATACTGACCTACGGATGTGAATCTTGGACTCTGAGACAATCGAAGAGAAGAAAGATAGACGCCACTGAAATGTTCTGTTGGAGACGAATGTTACGAATTCCTTGGACCGACCGCAGAACAAATAATTCAATTTTAAGAGAGCTAAAAGTTAGCCAACGACTCTCTAGTAAAGTCCATCTCCAACAATTCAAATATTTTGGACATGTTATGAGAGCAAACACGGAAAACATGGAAAGACTCATAATACAAGGAAAGGTAGAAGGCCGAAGATCACGAGGAAGATCCCCAACAAGATGGATAGATCAAATTACAGGAATATGCCAAAGACCTACGCATGAATTAAAAGAAATGACCAGAGACAGAGATCTCTGGAGACGGACAATACACGACATCACGTCGACCACTACACTCCCCCTGGGGGGTCAAGATTGAAGAGAGAGATACTGGCTTGTGTATAGACAATAATTACGTACATATACGTAATAACATACTTATCTGATTAGAAATACTAAAAAATGACCAAATTCAATAAACTCAAATCGATATGTCGCAAATTTCTTGAAACATAAGATGGAAACATAACAAAAATGAAGACATGGAAGTCGTAGTTTAGATATTACACCAGACTATCTAAAAAACAGTTTGAAAAAGGACTGACTTTTTAGGTTATAAACAATAATTTTGACATTGTTTATGTCACAAGCTTGTTAGTAGGCTCAATGAAAACTGGTGAAAAAGTACACTTTCCAAAACAAAACCTATGACCTAGGAAACAAGATAGCATTTTTTTCTCTAAAAATCATATTTTCGTTATTTAGTAACATCCCCATACTTAATAAGAAATAGAAGTAACAGAGAGGGAAGTGAGAACGGCCATAAAGCAATCAAAAATAAGTAAGCAACCGGGGTCTGGAGGCATCTCACCTGAGCTTATAAAGTACGGCTCAAAAAAATTACACCGGATGATAAAATGGATATTTCAGAAATCCATAAATGGAGAACACTCCTTATTATATATACTTAAAATGGAAACTACTGGTACAATGTCAAGTACATTTACCTTAGGAAGAATATTATAAATATTATCGGAAAAAAATATACCAAAGACATAATGTTCAAAATGCTTGATCACGTAATGAATTTCGCATAATTATTATTTTAATCAGTTATTCATTGCAACTAAAATAATTAATCAAAGAATATATCGATTAAGCGTTAACGTAATGGAGATTCTATTTGCAGTGGAAGACAACACTGACACCTAAAATACAGGTATTTCACTTTTAATAATTATATTAAAAAGAGTATGTTTAAATAGCATAATATATTGTTTTTGTTAAATATTCAACATACACATTTCCTTTCTTGACATGCATGATATAAACACTATCTACAAACATATAATTACAGGTATAGTAATTATTTCGTATAAGTACTAGGAGAAAAAATACTTATATGCATATTTTCTACGTATGAATTCGTTCCATAACCTTTTTTAAAACTCTGAATAATAGTCAATTTTCTTTAGCTTATTACATTACGTATAATCCTCATCATCCTGATACAATCCTTCGTAAATCTTTGCTGCATTTACTGTTACCTTCCACTCTTTTCGATCCTGTGACACTTTTTCCTACTGTCTAACTCCAGGTCCTCTCTGACCGCATTTTTTTTCATATTTTTTGACCATCTGTTCTTCCATATCTCACTAGATTTCTTAACAGTAATCTTAGGCTATTTTCTTGTGGCATCTCTTAAAGTAATAACTATTTTAATGGAAATAAGCCACAATTGAAGTTTAAAATAAGTTTATTGACGTTTCAATTTCCACTTCGGAAATCCAGATTGTCATGTCGATTCGACTTTGTGTACTCCGTATATTTTGTTTTCCTTTCACTTATGTTTAGACCAAATACACCGGCTTCCTGTTTCAAATCTTTTTCAAATCAAATAGGTTTTTCGGTTAATACCCTCACATTGCGGATTATTTTGGCAACATCATCTAGTTTTCTGCTAATCCATCCATCCAATGGCACTCCAGCCCAAATCGGGCCTTGACCTTCTTCAACAAGCTTCTTAAATCATTTCGATTTACCGCTGTTCTTTTCCATGAACGCGTTTTCCAGACAGTTCCTGGCATCTTCATCGACTTCGTCTTCCTATCTTTTTTAGATCTTCCAACAGGTCTTTTTCCCTGCATACTTGCATTTAGTAATTTTCCGGGGATTCTATTCTCCTACATCCGGACTATGTGCCCTGCCCACAGGAATCTCTAGTTTAGTGTATTGTGCTAGAGTTGGTTCGCTATATTGCTCTCTGTTATACCTAATTCGCCAGTTGTTTTTTTCACTTATTGGGTCCAGTATCCTACGTAATATTTTTCTTTCAAACACATCTAATGCATTAGCAGCTTTCTGTGTCACCAACCATGTTTCACAGCCATACTATGGACCTGATCATCGTTTTATAAACCCGAAGTTTTATTTTCCGGTGTACGTCTCGTGATTTGAATATGTGGACCATCGCGAAATAGGCTTTATTTGCCCGCACAAGTCTTCTATTTATTTCCGGTTCTTCTTCATTGCTTGTGACCGGATCCATTCTTAGGTATGTGAATCTATTCACATGTTCTATATCGTCAATGAAGTGTTGTTGCGCCGGTCTATTTGATCTGGTTTGTATGAGTAGTTTGGTTTTATTTGTATTTATTGCTAGCCCTACTGCTTTTGCACTCTGTTTCAACCCAACGTAGGTTTCTTCCGCTGCATTCACTGTTCTGCTCATTATGTTTATATGATCTGTGTATGCTGCTAATTGGGTAGATTTGTTTGTAAGTATGTTATTTCCGCTCACCGTCAACCGTCTAATTTTTCTGCTAATAGCTTCCAAAATTACTCCATTTTCGATATCAAATGCCCCTGTCACATCTCCATAAATTCTGATCATGGTCTTGGAACCCTCCAGTATAAGTTTAACTAACTTTTTCAGTATTCCTAAAATGCATAGTTGTTTTTAAACATTTTTTTTTCTATCTACTCCATCAAATGCCTGTTTAAAATCAATATACAAGTTGTAAATTGGTATCTCCTCTATGTTTTCTCCAATGTAAGAATGTAGTGGCGTCATGTAATTTATTTTTTCTACTCTCTTACTAGTAAATTGTCTAATACCTACTATTTGGATGCTAAGTAAATGCATCATAACAGATACTGACACGTAATGACTAGCACGTAATAAAAAAAATTACGCTTCAGTTTTATAAAAATGTGTAATATCACATAAGCCTTGTAAGTCAGTTGGTCGAGTTACCATGGAAACGAATTAACAGACGTTATTTTGACAGATTGAAAATTATTAAACTGTCAGTGTAAATATAGTGGTAATTTAATTTTTATTTTTATAAACGAAAATAATGATAGAAAAAGTATAGTACACAACTTGAGTTGTAAGCTTATTACATGCTTGTAAAATTACTGCGCTCGCCGCTACGCGGCTCGCGCGCAACTTTTTTACTCGCATGTAATAAGCTTCTTACAAACTCTCGTTATGTAATATACTATAACTATTTCTGTCCAATTATTTTTTTTCTGTCGTATTGTTTTGCTTCGGAGAATGATAACCAGTCATGTCCTCTATTTGGTTTGACCATCGTACTGGAGATCTTCCTCTGGATCTTTTACCCGCTACGTTATCTTCAACTATCATTCGCTCCACGCCTTCTCTTCTTCTAGTTATATTTCCAAAATATCTCAGTATATTTTGGTTGATAGCTGTGATGAGTCTAGTTTTTATGTTAAGTTCTGCTAGAATTGAGTTATTTGTGCGATGGGCGGTCCATGGTACGCGCAACCTTCTACGGTAGACCCATATTTCAAATACCATTATACGCTTTGAATCGGCTTTTGATATTCTCCAAGTTTCTGAAGCAAATAATGCTCGAATAAGGCATAAGTTTTGTGTTTTTTGTGATGTCAGTGTTCTTTCTAAATTTTTGTGTTTCGCTGTTGTCAATTTGGCCATTGTGATGTGTCGACGGATCTCGTCTTCGCATCCTCCACTGTTAGTAGTAACGGAGTATAAGTAATTAAATGGCGTGACCACTTCGTAAACTGCCATGTTTATTATCTCTGCTCTGCAAAAACAACCATGTTTCTGATTCTATCGATGATTATCACTTTGGTTTTCTGCATATTTTCAAACCATATTTCGTACTCACCGTGCTTAGGTGTCTAGCCTATTTATAATTTGTTCCAGTTCTTCTGGTGATGACGCCAATATAACAGTGTCATCAGCATAACGTAGGTTTTTGATTTTTCTTTCTTCTATCGTTGCTCCACCTTGCCATTTACTAGATTAAATGTTCGGGCATACCCATTTCTCTAAGTATATGCCACATTTTATCCCATTTTACGGTATCGAAGGCCTTGGAAGAGTCAACAAAGCATAAATATATTTATGTGTTAAACTCTCGAGATTGTTCGATAATTTGACGAATATTAAGAATATGTTCTCTTGTTTCTTCTCCTTGGACGAATCCGTATTGTTCTTGGGGAATTCGTGGTAAGAGAATTAATTTTAGTCTTTAATTTATGATGGTTAGAAGTACTTTACTCGCGTGTGATATTACGGTAATGTAATTACTGCAATCTGTCTGTGAACCTTTTTTATATATGGGAATATACGTGAGTTTATCCCAGTCATTTGACCACTTTCCGGTATTCCAGATCTCATTGCAAATTCTAAGCATTACTTCCGTCCCTAAATTCTCCCATTTCTTCGAGTGTTGCAGCTGTTATTCCACCTTCTTCTGCTTTTCTAAATTTTAGCTTTTTAATTAATGCCTATAATTAGTTTATAAATTGGTATGTTACATTTAGTATATTTTTCATGTAAACCTCTTAACAAATGTATTTGGTCTATAGTTAACTCTTTCGTCTGAAACCACATTGTTATTCACCAAATCTTTTCTTCCGAAAATGATTCAAGCCAGCTATATAATTCCTGATAATATCTTGTAGGCGACATTTAACCTTGTTGTGCCCCTATAATTTTTGTAGAGTCGTTTGTCGCCACCCTTATACATAGGAAATATGACTCCTACTTTCCAAGCCTCTGGGATGGGACGCTTCCACAGCGCATACCCACCATTATTTATCAGTTCTGCAGTTATTGTGCCAAGTGCTCTGTTATTTTTCAGATGTTTTATGACCTATATAGTTTCTTTCAATGTTGGTTCCTCAACCTCAACCAGTTGTGAATTATTTCTTCATCTTGGTTTTGTTCTTTTTCTGGGTTTAAGGACTCTGGAAAATGCTCCTTTCCATCTTTTCATTGGTTCCTCTTTTTTGCTAATAAAATTTCCTATTTCTGTTCTGTGATTTATTGTATTTTTCTGTTTAAAATTTCTCTCTTTTTCCTTTTACATATTCTCCTTCCATCCCTTGTTAGTTCTTCATATATCCTTCTATTCAATCGGAAATGCCTAGCTGTATTTTTGCCATTTATTAGTTGTTGGCACTCTTGGTTAAACTTGATTATTAGATTTATTTTCTGCTGGTACTGATTCTTCTTACACTTAATATAAATACGTTCTATATTCTTATAAGGAGCCAAACACCCTTTCTATTTTCTCATTGTACGATTGATACTCTTTGTTTTATCCTTGATATGGCCAAGAAAAGATTTAACATTTATTAGAAAGAACCAGGTATCATACAGGTTTTCTTATGAATATTTTTTTGGGGGAAATATGTATATGTATGATTATACTGTAATATACTATACTTATACTAACTACTCTGAGTTTATTTGCCATTCTTAACTGTGCCAATCTTATACCATTGTTGCTGGTAATATCATGTAAACTATGCTTATCAAAGGATTCTGAACCTCATATAACTTTTAGAATCTTTAAATACCTGTAAAGATTTTTTCAGCTTTTTTTTTCTTGACTGGGGTAATACACAAAAATCTTAGATTTGCTATATTTATTATTATTTCTTTATATTATTATTATTTCTTTTCGGTATTATTAATGATAATCTAATTTATAGTAGGTAGTATCGAATAGTAGATAGTATCAAAAATAAAATAATAGATACCAATAACTAATCTAGGATATAAGATCAAACAAGTTCCTTTAAAATTATTTTAAAAGCTTACCTGTTCTTTGTCTCTTTTCTTCTTTTGTATTGCTGAGGTATCATTTTAATCCTATTGTCCTTTACCACCTTCACTCAGGGGATTCTTTGAGATCTACTACCTAGTTGACGCCTATAAAATTAAAAACCATGTAAACTGTCTCTTGTGACACTTACTTTTATGATTGTGTTCTTAAATGTTGAAATCGCCTTAAAACGTTTAATAAAATTAATAAACATCTGTTTCTTTTCTATTGATCAAAGGTTGTCCTTTTATTTTGGAGTATTTGTTTACATTTATTTACTTACTAATAGAAAAGAAGTTAACAATAATTCATATTTTGACAAACCGCATGTATGAGTGAAACAATTTATATATATATATATATATATATATATATATAATATATATATATATATATATATATAATATATATTGTTATGCTATGTAAAATCGAAAATAATATTGGTTTGCTTAATATATTTCAAAGTACAAAATATAATAATTCAAATAATTCGACTAATAAGCTATAAAAGATATTTCGAAGAAATGAAAGTCCATTATCCTGGATTACCTGTAGTAAACAAAATTTTAAAGATATGCATAAATTATTTTCTTTATACAGTGACGTGAGTGAATTAGTGAAACCATGAACAATGCGAGCGGGTTTTCCAAATGGACTTGTACAGTGAATAAGACAATACAATAGAATATTTAGAAAATATATTTCTCCGTTAGTTCTTAAGAATTTGTAGAAACCGATTAGCATGTTAATAGTTTTTAGGAAATTTATAATTGTAGGTAAAAATTGTTGTTTGTTATCTGAATGAAGAGATGGGGATACGTATGACGAGCTTTGATTGGAGGAGATTGAAAAAAGTGGGATGGTTTGTAAGAATGAGAGTTAGCTAGATTTTTTAGGGAAAAAAGATAATCAGTTGTTTTCCAAGGGTACAAGGCGAACAGTCGTTGTTCTCTGGTGGTTCTCCAGAGGTAGGAAGCAGTAGAAGTGAATGTTTGTGAGTTTTCGTGGAGTACGTGTATCTGACAGAAGCTGATCCAGTAAAATATTGTAAGATTATATTTTCTACTTATATTCCAAGAGTCACTGTTCAGGCCAGAACGAGAGATTCAGTTTATCGAGAGGAGAAGAGGCTAGCATAATTTGAACGATACGTGCATTTGAAGGAGATCATTAAAGACGATAGGCTCGCAACAATTTGTTGTAAGATTGCTGATTACCTAGGGGACTGCTAAGAATAGATAGTGTAGGCTACAAGGAACAAGGATTTGGACAACTCATCATCAGAGAGATAGTTTTACTATTCGTCAGTTTTTCTTTATTAACAACACAATTTTTACAATTGCTTTAGAAAAGATAGGAATATTTTGATCAGGAGATTTAGAACAACAATTTTGATTTGAAATTTTAATTTATATTGTATGTACCATTAATTTTTGAAGGTTCACGTACGTAGAACAAAATTTTGATAATCATTATATGAGATATTTTTATTGAAGATATTTGAGTGTGAATTTTATTTCAATATATTTTTATTTCAATATATAATGTTGTATCATATATGTTTTTTATTATTCCGGTATTCTTTGGACCTTACCTATCATATGTAAAGCATAGATATTGAAGCACGAGTATAACCCTGAGATAAGAGAATTAAATAGTGTGATAGAATCTTAACTGCATCATTTAAATAAGTTTAATTGACTAATTAATTAGCTAATTAATTGCTTGGCGCACTTCAGACTTTTAATATCACTTAATATATAATAGCAGGAGCTAGAAGATTGATTTAATCTTTTACACACACATTTCGTATATCCAGAGGACAGGAAACGATATTATTATATCGTTTTCGTTCATGACCTCCAAAGCAGGTGGCGCCTCTGTACGCTAACCAATGCGGTGGTGAAGATTTAGGAGACATTCGTTGGACTTTCCGAGTTTGAATTTGTATCAGCCCAAGTGTCTGATGAGGCTGGAATAGGCCGAAATGATTCATAACAGTTTATTGAAACCGATTCGAGCACGGGAAGTTTAACGAATTAGTCCTGAACAAAGTCCAGAGGAAGAAGAGATATTTCTTGACCAATTTGCGTTTAATTGGAGAGCATGATCCGTTATGAGTGTTGTAGGTTTAATTTTCGTGTTATCCGAGGGTATAATATTAATTATGTTTGAATACAATTTTGCTTTTTTGCTAATTAAGTAAACCTCTTAATATATTCATCAAAACTTATGCCGCGTGCGTTATAAAGATTACATGCTCGTCTAATATCTTTAATTCGTATTATATGTATATTTGACTGTTGTTAATTTAAATATTTGTTACTATGCAATATCATACTATGGATAGTCTAATGTTTTGTTCACCTTTGTCACCTGATCTTGAAGTTTGTCCCCAACATCACAGTAGTTCTACTTTCAATTTACAATTATTATTAGTTTTTTAATTGTAGTAGTAGGACATTTTGATTATTCTGCTGATATTGATAGTCATATTTTATTATTTATCTGTTAATAAGGTTCTCAAACTGTTTTCTTGTGGCAAGTCTAAGTTAAATATTGTGTTTACATAGGATTCAGCCACAATTATTGTAATATTAATTAAATTTTTAACTACAAAAATTTGTCGTTTCAATTTCCACTCCAGAAATCGATCTCATAAAAGATTATTTAGAATTTTGTTGAAAATAATTACCGCCAAAGTTGTTTACGAGGTTAAAAGCATTGATTTAGTGTAAAAATTAACTAACCTTATTACAAAAACTACAAAAAATAATTTGATATTTTCAATTTTCACTGTATCCTTACCAAAAGTACAAAATATACCGAGCATTGAATTCTACTTCCAAATACTCCCTAACTGACCGTTTTCTCCAATGCAGTGACTTATGTATTACCTTTTTGTCAAATGTCTGCTGGTATTTAGCCATCAATTACTTACGTAGTTCACTTGACATTAATATTTTTAAGAGATATTTTAATACCTGATATGGACTCGGATACTAAACGTCACAGTGATGGATCTAGAAATTTTCCTTGGTGGGGGAACTTCCAATGAAACAACAACCAAAAGACTTAAAAAAAGATAAGCCTAAATTACATTATAAAAAGATATTAAGTTCCCTTAACTTTCCTAACTAGCGGTTGAATTTGTCTGTCTGGGTTTAAGTTTCATGTCAGCTAATATATTTTTATGCTTCAACCATTTTTTTCTATAATTTTGTTGGTGGGGAGGAATTCCCCATTTTCTCCCTTCGTGTATTCACCACTGAAACGTCTTGTAGACTTTGATAATTCTCATTAACTTACTTTGAGTTAATAGCAATTTCTCTTTGCGACTTGTCGAAGGATTTTGACTGCGTTTCACAACGACATTTTGCTCCACAAATTAAATTATTATGGAATCAGAGATATCCCTCTTAAGCTTATAACTTCTTATCTATGTAACAGACACCCGGCAGAAAAATTTATATTTCACCTCTCTAATTTTCTATCCATAAAACATGGAGTCCCACAAGGTTCGATCTTCAACAACATCTTCAGAAGATGCCAACCCATAGTGTTGGCGAAACTTGGAGAACTAATCTCAGAAGACAACACGGCCTAACAGCCCAAACAAACAATTTAACAATGGCCGTGAAAGCCTAACGCATTTTATAAGTCCAAACCCATTATATATTTCATCCAATTAATAATTATAAAAACGACATCTAATAACCATTACTTAAACATAAAAAATCCTAAGGAATAAAATTTCAGGTTGTAGAATAATACTGAATTTATTCTGTGTCCGTTTTACGCTGTAGTGGCGCTGAGCGTGCCAGCAGTTTGCATTTCCTACAGGCATAAACAACCATTTTGATCATTATAATATTCCAAATGTAAATGTTCACTAAGCATTATACTCGTAGAAAACTATTAGTTATTTCAAGGTTAATACATGTAGTGAGTATCACATCGAATAAATGAATGAATTGTTGGATTGCATACCAACCAACACATTAAGTACCTGAATAAATTGTGCAAAAGTTTTTATTAAGATAATAACCCAAATACTTCTGTCTGATTGTACCATAAAGCGTAGGTGGGTTGTAAATTACTTATATAATTGTTTATTTCTTGAACAAGGTCTGTTAAATCATCATAAATAACTGTTTGGGTACTTGCTTTTCTGCAAATAAGTGTGTCATACTTCGGCAAAAAATATGGCGAATAATATAAGTCTTGAATGCGTAATTTATTCATACTTAGAAATTGTGAAGACATATTTACTTTAATGAAAAAATAATAATTTCCAACTAGTATGGAATAAAACCGGTATTACCATATGTAAATAGTCACAACAAATACATATGTACTAACCTCTTCTCTTCTTTTTCTTTATACGTTAGACATGACTCCTGTTTTTCAATGAGCCTCCAGTAAGTTATCATTCCATCGTTTTCGTAGTCCTCCTACTGATCGTCTTTCTATTGGGGAACCGTCTCTTCCCGTCTTTACTACTCTATTTGTTGTCATTCGGCTTATAATGATCGTTTCATTCTACTTTTCTATTTCTTACCCAGTCGTAGATGTTCTGCACCTTGCATCTATGTCATATTATCCGTATTTCTATCTCTGTCCCACAGTGTCTTACCATCATGTACACATTACATGTAAGTGTTTTCATTTCTGCTGTTCTAACACACTTTTGTCATCTCTGTGTCAGGTCTTGCTTCTGCCGCGTATGTCATTATTGGTCTGATGACTGTTTTGTAAATTCTGCCTTTCGTTTCTTTCCTGATATTTTATTTCTCCATATTGTTTCGTTTAGGCAGCCTGCGGCTCTGTTGGCTCTGTTCACTTGATCTTCCACTTCGGTTTCGAGCTTTCCGTAGCTAGATAATGTGATGCCTAGATATTTAAACTCCGTCACTTGTTCTATTATCTGACCTTCCAGCTCCAATTTACATCTTAGTAAATTTGCTATTGTAACCATGCATTTTGTCTTTGTTGGGGAAATTAACATGTTGTTTTTCTCCCATTTGGTATCCTTTTTTAGTTCTTACTTTTTTTAATATTTAATCCATAATCAGGTTGAACAATAGAGGACTCAACGAATCTCCCTGTCTTATCCCATTGCCAGCTTCAATAGGGTTGGTTAGTTCTTCTTCTACTTTTACTTTTATTGTGTTGTTTTGGTAGATATTTTCGATTGTTTTGATTATTCCTAGAGGTATCTCTCTTGCATACAGAAATGGATAACGTCTTTTAATTTGACCCGGTCAAATGCCTTTGTAAGGTCCACGAAGCATAGATATGAAGGTTTGTTGTATTCTAATGATTTCTTTTGCACTTTACACTCAATGATTTGTTTCCCTTTTTGAAGAGAGGTATTAGGATGCTTGATCTCCATTCTTGAGGTATTCTGTTTTGTTTTATTATTTTTTGGATAAGTTTTATACTTGTTTGGTCAGATCTGATCCTCCGTCCTTTAGGAGTTTATTTGGTATTCTGTCAACTCCAGGTGATTTTCTATTGTTTAGTTTCCTTATTGCTTCTTTTACCTCTTCCTCCTCAATATTTATTTCTTCGTTTGTCGCCACCTCTGGTGTTGGTGGTTTCTTATCGTCACCTTTAGCAAATAGGGATCAACAGTAGTCTACCCATGTTTCCTTCTGAATAGGTTTTGTTTTTATTAGTTTGTTCAATCTGTGGCTGATCCTATACAAATTGTGTTTGTCAAAAAGGAAATAAAGTATTATTACTATCTCTTTTCTTTATCCTCTGATCATTTTCTATATTTTGTGTTCCGTAGAAGTCGTGTTCCATCTGTTTTGAGAAACTCTGCCAGTGTTCCTGTTTTATTTATCTAACTAAAGTATTCGTTTCATTTCTGATTCGTTTATAGTGGTTATATGCCTTTTGTGTTTGTTGTATTCAGCATTGTAAAAAGGATTTCTTCTTTTCTGCACATTTTGTCTTCACTTCATCTCTAAATCATGATGTTTTCTTGATTAATATGTTAGTGTTCGTTACTTTCCTCTCTTCAAATAATTCTGTTATTTTTGAGTGTTTCCCAGCTCTCGATGTTATCGTTTTCTAATATATTATTCCCAGAGCTTCTCTGTCATTATTTTTCTGTTTAAGTATTCTGGGATTCCGTATTTAGTTCTTCGATTTTGATTCTTATTTGTGTTGGCGCCGCTCTCTTGTATAATGTACTAACTTAGCGAAGATAAAGATAAAGAAAATCATGAATGTGTTGCTTGTGTAAGTCCATTTCAAATAGGTAAAGAAAACGTCCCTAAAAAGAAACCTATTTTTATAAAGAAAATGTTTAAATTTAGTTCACATGTCGATATATCAAAAGGCGATCTAAAATTTCTAATCGTTTGAAAAGATGGTCGAATAAAGTCCCATAAATGGTCTAGTACCGTTCAAATTTTCCTAATTAGATACAGATGAGATATTAGCTAATAACTAAGATTAGCAATTACAAGTAGTTTGAACAAATTCTGTCTTTTGATTTTTTTATTTCACAGTTTTCCGCCGAGAATACTTTTTCACATTTACGTAAAACTTCTGGTGTTTTCAAAACCGAGTTTGGAGTTTCTTACAGCGAGTTTTTTTGTTTAGATAAAATCAACTAAAATAACTACTGGATTTTCCCATTAATTTTATAAAATAACTCTGTTTTGAAGGCATTCGGATGGAATCCAAAACTTATTCACCCACCCTTATTCATCACACTATTCCATTTCACCCATTATCTTCAGGTCTTGCGTTAGAGTGTCCAATCGACGGCTTACCCGAAGTTTTGCGGATTGTGTTTTCGGTCGATCTGAATATACAGACTAAACAAAAAAGGAGATAAAAAACAACCTGAAAACTACAGAGGTATCAACTTATTAAACACCACTTTGAAGCTCACAACCAAAATATTGCAAGGCCAAATAAATCAGAGAATTACCTTAGCGGATGAACAGGCAGGGTTTTGCACAGGAATATCGTGCACAGATACAGTATTCATCATAAAACAGATTACCGAGAAAGCACTAGAGTATAACTAAGCGTCTATATTCTTTGGTATAAACAGACCAGCATTCATATGTCTAATAGACCTGAAGAAAGCGTTCGATAAAGTAAAGCTTAAAGATGTAATTCACCTTCTTTACGATAGAGAAATTCCACTAAATGTTATAAATAGAGAACATTTACCAGAACAACAATATGGAAGTCAGAATAGATGACCAGCTTACAGATCCAATAGATATGGGCAATGGAATAAGACCAAGGAGACTCGCTTATTCCAACGCTATTCAATCTAGTCATGGACGAAATCATCAATACTATTAATAAAGGAAGAGGATACAAAATGGGGAACAAAGAAATCAGAATACTTGCTATGCAGATGATGCGGCCCTAATTGCATACAATGAAGACGATCTACAAAGACTAACCCATAGATTCAACACAAGGGCAAAGGACTTTAATATGGTGATCTCTACACAGAAAACTAAAACAATTGTAATCAGTAAAGAACCAAATAGATGTAAACTGGAAATCGACGGTATCAGCATTGAGCAAGTAATGGAGACAGATTACCTAGGAATTACACTGTCTAGCTACGGAAATGTGGAGAAGGAAGTGAAAAATCAAGTACAAAAGGCTAATAAAATAGCAGGTTGTCTTAATAATACGATATGGCGCAATCCCCACATTAATACCGACGTGAAATCAAGAATCTACAAAGCAACAATAAGACCAATAATGACATACACTTTCAGAGACAAGACCGGATACCTCCAAAACTCAGCAACTACTAGAAACAGCGGAGATGCGTATTACTGAGGAGAATTACAGGAAACACACTGAGGGATCGAATAAGGAGTGAAGAGATCAGAAGAAAATGCAATATACCAGAAATAAATGAGTGGACACTGAACAGAAAAAAGGAATGGAACGAACACATAAACAGAATGGAAGAGACCCGATTAGTCAGAATAGCGAGGGACAAATCACCAAAAGGTAGAAGAAGTATCGGGCGACCACGCAAAAGATGGAGTGATAACCTTTAATAGAGGCATTAATCGACATTGAACAAGCATTTTGCTTATAAAAAAGAAGAAGAAGAAGAAGAAGAAGAAACAGAAGGTGGGCGAGTACTGATCCTTGCGGTAAGACGTCATTTAAAAGTTTTTTCCTAGAAACATTACGTATGCCCAACTTTATATATACTTTATGCCAACTATAATCTCGGC
>OU898280.1:136141429-136323176 GCA_918026665.1 Diabrotica balteata
ACCTGCAGTATTAACAACTACTAGTAGCCTTTCTTACTCAAAAACAATTTTTGATGAAGTATATTGAGAACTTGACATAATAGTAAATAATCTGAATGAAAAACAATCGACTAATCAGACAAAAGCTAATATTAGGGATATACAATCCAGATTTAGCCATACGGCTCACACTCCCTTTAAGGAGAAAATTCACTCATCCCAGATACCAACGGTATCAAAAGGATTGAGCGTTGGTGGGACTCTTTCCATGTTATCGAGTCTAGGTAACTTGGTACCAAAGAAAAGCGTCTATATTCTTTGTTGGTATGTCGGTGTATATCTCCCAAAACTTTTTGCACGCATCTGGACGTCTAAAGTAGCTCAGCTTTCTGCATGATCTTCATTTAGACCCAGCTTTTTTATGTTTTCTAGGAGGTTCTTCGGAATGAGTAAAAAGTAGAAAGAAAAAATAGGTATCGTCTGGGTCCTTTCATTCTTCATTGTCTTCTTATTTGTATTTTCAGATCTCTGTTCTTGGCGATCTTTTCGTTGTATTTAACACGCAGATTATTGTTGTTATTTATCGCCACATCGATTAGTGTTGTTTGTCTTGTTAGTTTATCAACTAGCACTAGATCTGGTCTATTATGTGTTACAGTTTGGTTTGTGAGTACAGTGCGATCCCAGTATAGTCTGTAGTTGTCATTCTCAAGCATACTCTCAGGAACGTATTGATATACGGATATATAATTTTTTTTTGAACCTATTCTCTATCCTTCCATTGTTGGATATAGGTCTCCCCCAGTTCTCTCCATCTTTCCCTATCCTGAGCTGTTCTCTGCCATGTGGGACCTCCTTGTTTCCTGATGTCATCTTTCCACCTCATCTGTGGTCTGACTCTTGATCTCTTTGCATTGTATGGACGCCACTTTCCGATGGCATTGTTCCATCGTCCGTCTTGGAGACGTTCATTGTGTCCAGCCCATTTCCATTTCAGTTTTGCTGCTTGTCTATCGCGTCTACTGTCTTTGTTCTGGTTCTGATCCACTGGTTACGTTTTCTATCTCTAAGTGATACACCCAACATTTGTCTCTCCATCGCTCTTTGTGCCTTCCTTATCCTATCCAAATTGGCCTGTGTAAATGTCCATGTCTGTGCTCCGTAGGTGAGCACCGGTATTATGCAGGAGTTATATATCTTGCTTCGTAAGTATATAGGGATTGTTTGATTTTTTAAAACGTAAGAAAGTTTGCCGAACGCTGCCCATCCCATTCTTAATCGTCTCGATATTTCGGCTGTTTGATTTTCTCTGTTAGCTCTGATTGCTTGTCCTAGATAGATATACTCATTTACCTGTTCTATTTTTTTCTGTTTTTATTTTTATTGCCTCTTGGTCTTCCGTGTTTGTCATTACTTTTGTTTTGTTGAAGTTAATTTTTAGGCCTTTTTGCAGTGATTTTTCATGAAGTTCATTCAGCATTAATTCCAGTTCTTGTCGTTCCGAGGAGATCAGGAGTATATCATCCGCATATCTAAGGTGATTTAGGTATTTTCCGTTAATACTTAATATTCCTCTGTTTTCCCAATCTGTTGATTTTATTATGTCTTCGAGGGTCAAGGTAAACAGTTTAGGTGAAATTATATCGCCTTGTCGGACTCCTCGTTTAACCTTTATATTATCCGATAATATAAATCGGATAATATAAAAGGATATACAATATTATTAATTTAATTATTACACAAGGAAAGAGAAAAATTACGGATTATTTGAGGATTCAGACCACATCAAATTACATTAAATGTAATCATGAACGAATAAAAATCTAACATAAACACAAAAGAGGAAAACGAAGACTCACAAACTAAAGAAATACTTTAATATATTAATTGAGCGTAACAGCAATACGAGTACAACAAAAAAATATTGGTGATAGGTAACAACATTGCAAGAAGAAAAATCAAGATTTCTAAGTATAAGTGGTGTTTCAGGTAGAGAAAAGCTTTAAAGAACATGAGAAACACTCGCGAAATCGAAGAAACACTAGATAATGATAGTAGAGAACTTTCCAATGGAAGCAAAATCGATTGCAAGACTCAAAACAACCAGGGAAAAACTAGAAGAAGACAATGGAATTATGTAAAAAGAAGTGTACATAGAAAACATTTTTTCAACTTGAAAGCAGTGAACTAAATCATGAGCCTCATATACCCGCAACATACTTATCTGATTAGAAATACTAAAAAAATGACCAAATTTAATAAACTCAAATCGATATGTCCCAAATTTCTTGAAACATAAGGTGGAAACCTAACAAAAATGGAGACATGGAAGTCGTAGTTTAGATATTACACCAGACTATCTAAAAAAACAGTTTGAAAAAGGACTGACTTTTTAGGTTATAAGCAATTATAACTTTGACATTGTTTATGTCACAAGCTTGCTAGTAGGCTCAATGAAAACTGGTGAAAAAGTACACTTTCCAAAACAAAACCTATGACCAAGGAAACAAGATAGCATTTTTTTTTCTAAAAATCATATTTTCGTTATTTATTAACATAAGAGTAATAAGAGAGTAATTATTAACATAAGAATTGAGTATTGAACAAATTAAAAATCAAGATATAAATTTTATTATCCATATTATCGATGGTGTATACCAAGAAGAAGTAAAAAGTTAAAATGATGGTAATCGTAAAATACCTTCACGCAAAAGTAGAGGGGTAGAAAAACTATAAAATTAAATAAAAGAAATAAATGTATTTTAATAAGAAAACAGGCAAAGACGAAGCAGATCCCCACAATAAGAAATAGAAGTAACAGCTAGGGAAGTGAGAACGGCCATAAAAGCAATCAAAAATAAGAAAGCACCGGGGTCTGGAGGCATCTCACCTGAGCTTATAAAGTACGGCTCAAAAAAATTACACCGGATGATAAAATGGATATTTGAGAAAGCCATAAATGAAGAAAACCCCCATTTTTTTTATTATTAAAATGGAAACTACTGGTACAGTGTCAAGTACTAGTACATTTACCTTAGGAAGAATATTATAAATATTATCGGAAAAAATATACCAAAGACATAATGTTCAAATGCTTGATCACGTAATGAATTTTGCATAATTATTATTTTAATCAGTTATTTATTGCAACTAAAAATAATTAATCAAAGAATGTATCGATGTAGCGTTAATGTAATGGAGATTCTATTTGCAGTGGAAGACAGCACTGACACCTAAAATACAGGTACTTCACTTTTAATAATTATATTAAAAAGAGTATGTTTAAAACAGCATAATATATTGTTTTTGTTAAATATTCAACATACACATTTCCTTTCTTGACATGCATGATATAAACACTATCTACAAACATATAATTACAGGTATAGTAATTATTTCGTATCAGTACTTATAGGAGAAAAAAATACTTATATACATATTTTCTACGTATGAATTCGTTCACATAGTTTATTTCGTTCCATAAACTTTTTTAAAACTCTGAATAATAGTCAATTTTCTTTAGCTTATTACATTACGTATAGTCCTCATCATCGTGATACAATCCTTCGTAAATCTTTGCCGCATTTACTGTTGCCTTCCACTCTTGTCGATCCTGTGACACTTTTTCCTACTGTCTAACTCCAGGTCCTCTCTGATCGCATTTTTCCATATTTTTTGACCATCTGTTCTTCCTTATCTCACTAGATTTCTTAACATTGATCTTAGGCTATTTTCTTGTGGCATCTCTTAAAGTAATAACTATTCTAATGGGAATAAGCCACAATTGAAGTTTAAAATAAGTTTATTGACGTTTCAATTTCCACTTCGAAAATCCAGATTGTCGTGTCGATTCGACTTTGTGTACTCCGTATATTTTGTTTTCCTTTCACTTATATTTAGACCAAATACACCGGCTTCCTGTTTCAAATCTCTTTCAAATCAAATAGGTTTTTCGGTTAATACGTGGCCCATCGCGAAATAGGCTTTATTTGCCAGCACTCCTTCTATTTATTTCCGGTTCTTCTTCATTGCTTGTGACCAGATCCATTCCTAGGTATGTGAATCTATTCACATGTTCTATATCGTCAATAAAGTGTTGTTGCGCCGGTCTATTTGATCTGGTTTGTATGAGTAGTTTGGTTTTATTTGTATTTATTGATAGCCCTACTGCTTCTGCACTCTGCTTC
Source organism: Diabrotica balteata (assembly GCA_918026665.1). NCBI lineage: Eukaryota > Metazoa > Arthropoda > Insecta > Coleoptera > Chrysomelidae > Diabrotica > Diabrotica balteata. The sequence continues at coordinate 136,145,596 of OU898280.1, forward strand.
AACTCAACGTAGGTTTCTTCCACTGCATTCACTGTTCTGCTCATTATGTTTATATCATTTGTGTATGCTGCTAATTGGGTAGATTTGTTTGTAAGTATGTTATTTCCGCTCACCGTCAACCGTCTAATTTTTCTGCTAATAGCTTCCAAAATTACTCCATTTTCGATATCAAATGCCCCTGTCACATCTCCATAAATTCTGATCATGGTCTTGGAACCCTCCAGTAAGTATAAGTTTAACTAACTTTTTCAGTATTCCTAACATGCATAGTTATTTTAACATTTTTTTGTTCTATCTACTCCATCAAATGCCTGTTTAAAATCAATATACAAGTTGTAAATTGGTATCTCCTCTATGTTTTCTCCAATGTAAGGATGTAGTGGCGTCATGTAATTTATTTAACTATTTCTGTCCAATTATCTCTCTTCTGTCGTGTTGTTTTGCTTCGGAGAATGTTAACCAGTCATGTCCTTTATTTGGTTTGACCATCGTACTAGAGATCTTTCTCTGGATCTTTTACCCGCTACGTTACCTTCAACTATCATTCGCTCCACGCCTTCTCTTCTTCTAGTTATATTTCCAAAATATCTCAGTATATTTTGGTTGATAGCTGTGATGAGTCTAGTTTTTATGTTAAGTTCTGCTAGAATTGAGTTATTTGTGCGATGGGCGGACCATGGTACGCGCAACATTCTACGGTAGACTCATATTTCAAATACCATTATACGCTTTGAATCGGCTTTTGTTATTCTCCAAGTTTCTGAAGCAAATATCAATGCTCGAATAAGGCATAATTTTGTGTTTTTTGTGATGTCAGTGTTCTTTCAAATTTTTGTGAGTTTCGCTGTTGCCAATTTGGCCATTGTGATGCGTCGACGGATCTCGTCTTCGTATTCTCCACTGTTAGTAATAACGGATATAAGTAATTTATTAAATGGCGTGACCACTTCGTAAACTTATCTCTGCTTGGTTGTTTCTGATTCTATGGATGATATCACTTTGGTTTTCTGCATATTTTCAAACCATATTTCGTACTCACCGTGCTTAGGTGTCTAGCCTATTTATAATTTGTTCCAGTTCTTCTGGTGATGACGCCAATATAACAGTGTCATCAGCATATCGTAGGTTTTTGATTTTTCTTCCTTCTATCGTTGCTCCATACCCATTTATCGTTCGGGCATACCCATTTCTCTAAGTATATGCCACATTTTATCCCATTTTACGGTATCGAAGGCCTTGGAAGAGTCAACAAAGCATAAATATATTTATGTGTTAAACTCTCGAGATTTTTCGATAATTTGACGAATATTAAGAATATGTTCTCTTGTTCCTCTACCTTGGACGAATCCGTATTGTTCTTGGGGAATTCGTGGTAAGAGAATTGATTTTAGTCTTTCATTGATGATGGTTAGAAGAACCTTACTCGCGTCTGATATCAATGCTACTATAATGTAATATTACTGCAACCTGTCGGTGAACATTTTTTTTAATATATGGGAATAAACGTGAGTTTATCCCACTCATTTGACCACTTTCCGGTATTCCAGATCTCATTGCAAATTCTAAACATTACTTCCGTCCCTAATTCTCCCATTTCTTTGAGTGTTGCAGCTGTTATTCCATCTTCTCCTTCTGCTTTTCTGAATTTTGGCTTTTTAATTAATGCCTATAATTAGTTTATAAATTGGTATGTTACATTCAGTATATTTTTCATGTAAACCTCTTAACAAATGTATTTGGTCTATAGCTACCTCTTTCGTCTAAAACCACATTATTATTCACCAAATCTCTCTTCCGAAAATGATTCAAGCCAGCTATATAATTCCTGATAATATCTTGTAGGCGACATTTAACCTTGTTGTGCCCCTATAATTTTTGTAGAGTCGTTTGTCGCCACCCTTATACATAGGAAATATGAGTCCTACTTTCCAAGCCTCTGGGATGACTTCTACTGCCCATATGAGGCAGATTAGTATGTGGATACGCTTCCACAGCACATGCCCACCATTATTTATCAGTTCTGCAGTTATTGTGCCAAGTGCTCTGTTATTTTTCAGATGTTTTATGACCTATATAGTTTCTTTCAATGTTGGCTGCTCAACCTCAACCAGTTGTTATGCTGTGTGATGAATTATTTCTTCATCTTGGTTTTGTTCTTTTTCTGAGTTTAATAGCTCTTGAAAATGCTCCTTCCATCTTTTCATTGGTTTCTCTTTTTTGCTAATAAAATTTCCTATTTCTGTTCTGTAATTTATTGTATTTTTCTGTTTAACATTTCTCTCTTTTTCCTTTTACATATTTTCCTTCTATCCCTTGTTAGTTCTTCATATATCCTTCTATTCAATCGGAAATGCCTAGCTGTATTTTTGCCATTTATTAGTTGTTGGCACTCTTGGTTAAACTTGATTATTAGATTTATTTTCTGCTGGTACTGATTCTTTTTCTTACACTTAAATATAAATACGTTCTATATTCTTTGTTTGGCCGCTTTCTCTTTTCTCATTGTACCATTGATACTCTTTGTTTTATCCTCGATATGGCCAAGAAAAGATTTAACATTTATTAGAAAGAGCCAAGGTATCATCCAGGTTTCTTTATGAATATTTTTTTGGGGGAAATACGTATATGTATGACTGTAATATACTATACTTATGCTAACTACAGTGAGTTTATTTGCCATTCCTAACTGTGCCAATCTTATACCATTGTTACTGGTAAAATCATGTAAACTATGCTTATCAAAGGATTCTGAACCTCATATAACTTTTAGAATCTTTAAATACCTGTAAAGATTTGTTCAGCTTTTTTTTCCTTGACTGGGGTAATACACAAAAATCTTAGATTTGCTATATTTATTATTATTTCTTTATATTAATATTATTTCTTTTCGGTATTATTAATGATAATCTAATTTATAGTAGGTAGTATCGAATAGTAGATAGTATCAAAAATAAAATAATAGATACCAATAACTAATCTAGATTATAAGATCAAACAAGTTCCTTTAAAATTATTTTAAAAGCTTACCTGTTCTTGGTCTCTTTTCTTCTTTTGTATTGCTGAGGTATCATTTTAATCCTATTGTCCTTTACCACCTTCACTCAGGGGTTTCTTTGAGATCTACTACCTAGTTGACGCCTATAAAATTAAAAACCATGTAAACTGTCTGTTGTGGCACTTACTTTTATGATTGTGTTCTTTAAATGTTTGAAATCGCCTTAAAACGTTTAATAAAATTAATAAACATCTGTTTCTTTTCTATTGATCAAAGGTTGTCCTTTTATTTTGGAATATTTGTTTACATTTATTTACTTACTAATAGAAATGAAGTTAACAATAATTCATATTTTTGACAAAACCCCGTGTATGGGTGAAACAATTTATATATATAATATATATATATATATATATATATATATATATATTGATATGCTATGTAAAATCGAAAATAATATTGGTTTGCTTAATATATTTCAAAGTACAAAATATTATAATAATTCAAATAATTCGACTAATAAGCTATAAAAGATATTTCAAAGAAATGAAAGTCCATTATCCTGGATTACCTGTAGTAAACAAAATTTTAAAGATATGCATAAATTATTTTCTTTATAGAGTGACGTGAGGTTAGTGAAACCATGAACAATGCGAGAGGGTTTTCCAAATGGACTTGTACAGTGAATAAGACAATACAATAGAATATTTAGAAAATATATTTCTTAGTTAGTTCTTAAGAATTTGTAGAAACCGATTAGCATGTTAATAGTTTTGATTGCTTTGATTGGAGGATATTGAAAAAAGTGGGTTGGTTTGTAAGAATTAAAGTTAGCTAGATTTTTGAGGGAAAAAAGATAATCGGTTGGTTTCCAAGAGTACAAGGCCAACAGTCGTTGTTCTCTGGTGGTTCCCCAGAGGTAGGAAGCAGTAGAAGTGAATGTTTGTGAGTTTTCTTGGAGTACGTGTATCTGACAGAAGCTGATCCAGTAAAATATTGTAAGTTATACTTTTCTACTTATACTCCATGAGTCACTGTTCAGGCCAGAACGAGAGATTCAGTTTATCGAGAGGAGAAGAGGCTAGCATAATTTGAACGATACGTGCATTTGAAGGAGATCATTAAAGACGATAGGCTCGCAACAACTTGTTGTAAGATTGCTGATTTCCTAGGGGACTGCTAAGAATAGATAGTGTAGGCTACAAGGACCAAGGATTTGCACAACTCATCGTCAGAGAGATAGTTTTGCTATTCGCCAGTTTTTCTTTATTATCAACACAATTTTTACAATTGCTTTAGAAAAGATAGGAATATTTTGATCAGGAGATATAGAACAACAATTTTGATTTGAAATTTTAATTTATATTGTATATAATATATATATATATATATATATATATATATATATATATATATATATATATATATATATATATATAGCGAGTGTTTGCAACTTTAATTTTGTCGCTTCTCGCATCCCAATCGCCATAATTTCTTATCGGCCCAGTCTCCTTCTTGAAGACCTCTATTTTCCATTTCTATATGAATATTGGATATCCATTTCTTTCTTGGCCTTCCCCTTTTATTTCTCTGTGTAGGTCTCCAGTTCCAAACCTTTCGTGGTATCCTTTCTTCGTTCATCCGTCTCAGGTGTCCATACCATTTTAATTGTTTTTCGGCTATCGTATCCATTATTATGTTCTTTACTTTCATTCTCTCTCTTATGTTTTCATTTCTTATGTGGTCAAACAAAGTTAACCCGGAACATCTTCTCCAGTACATCATTCCGTTGAGAGGAGTTTTTGTGACATATTATTGTTAAAGACCCACACTTCTGACCCATACGTCAGCACCGGCTGAATCATAGCCTGATATATATTTTTCTTTGTTTTCTTAGTTAAAGTTTTATTCCACAGGATCGGATGTAGTGTTTTTATCATGTTTTTTTCCTTTTCCTATTTTTCTTGTTATATCTTTGTCGTCTCTCCCATCTTCGCTTAGTGTAACTCCGAGATATTCGTACTGATCAACGTTTTTAATTAATCCGCTTTCTGTTTCCATGTCTTGACCGATGCCTCCTATATTCATGTATTGTGTCTTTTCGGTATTAACCTCTAAAAAAAAAAAAAAAAATTATATTGTATGTACCATTAATTTTTGAAGGTTCACGTACGTAGAACAAAATTTTGATAATCATCATATGAGATATCTTTATTGAAGATATTTGAGTGTGAATTTTATTTCAATCTATTTTTATTTCAATATATAATGTATCATATTAATTAGTTATATTAGTTATATTAGTTATTATTAGTTATGTTGTATCATATTAGTTAAAGTTTAATTGACTAATTAATTAGCTAATTAATTGCTTGGCGTACTTCAGACTTTTAATATCACATTAATATATAATAGCAGGAGCTAGAAGATTGATTTAATCTTTTACACACACATTTCGCATAGCCCCGAGGACAGCAAATAATATTATTATATCGTTTTCGTTCATGGCCTCCAAAGTAGGTGGCGCCTCTGTACGTTAACCACTGCGGTGGTGAAGATTTAGGAGACATTCGTTTAAGTTTAAGTTTAACGAATTAGTCCTGAGGAAGAAGAGATATTTCTTGACCAATTTGCGTTTAATTGGAGAGCATGATCCGTTATGGGTGTTGTAGGTTAATTTTCGTGTTATCCGAAGATATAATATTAATTATGTTTGAATACAATTTTGCTTTTTTGCTAATTAAGTAAACCTCTTAATATATTCATCAAAACTTATGCTGCGTGCGTTATAAAGATTACATGCTCGTCTAATATCTTTAATTCGTATTATATGTATATTTGACTGTTGTTAATTTAAATATTTGTTACTATGCAATATCATACTATGGATAGTCTACTATTTTGTTCACCTTTGCCACCTGATCTTGAAGTTTGTCCCCAACATCACAGTAGTTCTACTTTCAATTTACAATTATTATTAGTTTTTTAATTGTAGTAGTAGGACATTTTGATTATTCTGCTGATATTGATAGTCATATTTTATTATTTATCTGTTTAATAAGGTTCTCAAACTGTTTTCTTGTGACAAGTCTAAGTTAAATATTGTGTTTACATAGGATTAAGCCACAATTATTGTAATATTAATTTAATTTTTAACCACAAAACATTTGTCGTTTAAATTTCCACTCCAGAAATCGTTCTCATAAAAGATTATTTAGAATTTTGTTGAAAATAATGCATTACCGCCAAAGTTGTTTACGAGGTTAAAAGCATTGATTTAGTGTAAAAATTAACTAACCTTATTGCAAAAACTACAAAAAATAATTTGATATTTTCAATTTTTACTGTATCCTTACCCAAAATGACAAAATATACCGAGCATTGAATTCTACTTCCGAATACTCCCTAACTGACCGTTTTCTCCAATGCAATATGGATGATTGTACAAATGATCTAAAACCGGTCAAAAATAATTACTCGCATACTAAACGTCACAATGATAGATCTAGAAATTTGCCTTGGTGGGGGAACTTCCAATGAAACAACAACCAAAAGACTTAAAAAAAGATAAGCCTAAATTACATTATAAAAGACATTAAGTTCCCTTAACTTTCCTAACTAGCGGATTTATTAGGTTGAATTTGTCTGTCTGGGGTTTAAGTTTCATGTCAGCTAATATATTTTTATGCTTCAACCATTTTTTTTTGTATAATTTTGTTGGTGGGGAGGTATTCCCCATTTCCCCCCTTCGTGTATTCACCACTGAAACGTCTTGTAGACTTTGATAATTCTCATTAACTTACTTTGAACTAAGTCTGACTTGTGTTTTCATAGCAATTTCTCTTTGCGACTTGTCGAAGGATTTTTACTGCGTTTCACACGACATTTTGCTCCACAAATTAAATTATTATGGAATCAGAGATATCCCTCTTAAGCTTATAACTTCTTATCTATGTAACAGACACCAGGCAGAAAAATTTATATTTCACCTCTCTGATTTTCTATCCGTAAAATATGGAGTCCCACAAGATTCGATCTTCAACAACATCTTCAGAAGATGCCAACCCCTAGTGTTGGCGAATTGTCGAGAACTAATCTCAGAAGACAACGGCCTAACAGCCCGAACAAACAGTTTAACAAGTTAGACGATGGCCGTGAAAGCCTAACGCATTTTATAAGTCCACAAAAAATCAAATAGACTTCATTCTTATCAACGGTAGATTCAGCACAACTGTCAAAAGAGCTTGCACATACCCTGGAGCAGATGTCCAGAGAACAAACTGAAAGACCCAATGATACAAGCAGAAATAAGCAATGAAATAAACAACATCATGAAAAACAACTTAGGGTACAAACAAGAGGCAAAAATGGAAGACAGAAGAAATACTATTACTAATGGCGTAGTAGAAGACGAAGACACAAGAATAACCAAGATGGCAGCAATATGTATGAAAACATTAACAGGCAAATAAAAGCAAAAATAAGAATAGCAAAAAATGAATGGCTTAAGCAACAATTTATCGATCTAGAACATTTACAACGACAACACGACGACCGTAATTTACATAAAAAGCTTAAGGAGACTGCTGGAATATACAGAAAACGAAGACCAACTACCATAGTTAATCAGGATAACCAGATAGTGCTGGGTGAAAAGGAGAAAATTGATATATGGGAAAATTATATCCAGGAGCTCTTCGATGACGAAAGACCCATGAGTGAAGTTTATACAGACGACCAGCTGACTGGCCCTTCAATCACCAAAGATGAGATAGAAAAGGCAATATTAAATTCAAAAAACAATAAGGCACCTGGACCAGATGAAATCCCGTCAGAAATACTCAAATTACTGGATGAAAGGGGAATTTCAGCACTACACAAAATATTTAACTTAATTTATGAAACTGGCTGCTATCCTCAACAATGGTTACGGTCTATCTTTATTCCCCTGCCCAAGAAAGTCAATGCAAAAAGATGTGAGGATCACATACTCATTAGCCTGATGAGTCACACTTTAAAGATATTCTTAAAAATACTACATCAAAGATTATACAAAAAATGTGAATGGGACATCAGTGACTCCCAGTTCGGGTTTAGGCAAGGTTTAGGAACACGAGAAGCAATAGTAGCAACACAGGTGCTGGTCCAAAATTGTTATGATCAGAAGAAGGATGTGTTCTTATTCTTTTCAGATTACCAAAAAGCGTTTGATCGTGTCCAACACCACAAGTTAATGCAGATCCTCAAGAAAGTTGATATAGACCAAAAAGACATAAGATGCATTGAAAACTTGTACTGGCATCAAACGGCACAGTTAAAAATAGACAATTCTATATCCAAACCCATACATATAAGAAGGGGCGTTCGACAGGGATGTGTGCTTTCCCCCTTTTTATTTAACATTTATTCGGAAGCCATATTTCAAGAGTCTTTGGAGGATGCAAAGATGGGAATCAAAGTGAATGGAGTATTGATCAACAACATACGATATGCTGATGATGGTGTCTTAATTTGTGACAACATAGTCGATCTTCAACAACTTGTCACTATAATCGGAGAATACAGTAAGCGAATGGGAGTAGAGATTAATACCAAAAAAACCAAATTTATGATCATCTCCAGAAACTTGGATGCACTTGAAAACTCCACCATAACACTGAATACTAAGTCCATTGAAAGAGTGAGTAAATTTAAATACCTGGGATCGTGGCTTTTTGAAGACTGGGCATCGGACAGGGAAGTAAAATATCGCAATGAGCAAGCTCGACAAGCTTTCGTAATATTCAAGAAGGTACTGACTTGTTCAGAGTTCGATCTTCAACTGAGACTAAGGTTTACTAAGTGCTACGTGTGGTCAGTGCTGCTATATGGCGTAGAGGGCTGGACACTCAAAACGAGGGATATAAACAGATTAAAAGCTTTCGAAATGTGGCTCTATCGCCGTATCCTAAAAATACCATGGACAGCGAAAATCACAAATATAGATGTTCCTAAAAGAATAAACCAAGAACGCCAACTTTTCGAAACCATCAAGAAAAGGAAAAACGGCGTATCTAGGTCACATCATGCGAAATGAAAAATACCAGTTCCTCCAACTTATAATCGAGGGTAAAATTGAAGGCAAGAGAGGAATGGGACGCAAGAAAATGTCCTGGCTCCGAAACATAAGGCAATGGACAGGGTTTAACGACATACAATCTCTGATTCATATTGCAAGAAATTGAGAATTAATGAAAAATGTGATCGCTAGCATCCATTAGTGGATTTGCATCTGAAGAAGAAAAATCCCATTATATATTTTTATCCAAATAATAATTATAAAACGACATCTAATAATCATTACTTAAACATAAAAATCCTAAGGAATAAAATTTCAGGTTGTAGAATATAACACTGAATTTATTCTGTGTCCGTTTTACGCTGTATTGTGGCGCTGAGCGTGCCAGCAGTTTGCATTTCCTACAGGCATAAACAACCATTTTGATCATTATAATATTCCAAATGTAAATGTTCACTAAGCATTATACTCGTAGAAAACTATTAGTTATTTCAAGGTTAATACATGTAGTGAGTATCACATCGAATAAAATGAATGAATTGTTGGATTGCATACCAACCAACACATTAAGTACCTGAATAAATTGTGCAAAAGTTTTTATTAAGATAATAACCCAAATACTTCTTTCTAATTGTACCATAAGCGTAGGTGGGTTGTAAATTACTTATAAATTGTTTATTTCTTGAACAAGGTCTGTTAAATCATCATAAATAACTGTTTGGGTACTTGCTTTTCTGCAAATAAGTGTGTCATACTTCGGCAAAAATATGGCGAATAATATAAGTTTTGAATGCGTAATTTATTCATACTTAGAAAATGTGAAGACATATTTACTTTAATGAAAAATAATATTTTCCAACTAGTAAGGAATAAAACCGGTATTACCATATGTAAATAGTCACAACAAATACAGAATGTACTAACCTCTTCTCTTCTTTTTCTTTATTCGTAGACATGACTCCTGTTTTTCATTGAGCCTCCAGTAAGTTGTCGTTCCAATCGTTTTCGTGGTGTTCCTACCGATCGTCTACCTATTGAGGAACCGTCTCTTTCCGCCTTTACTATTCTATTTGTTGTCATTCGGCTTATATGATCATTCCATTCTACTCTTCTATTTCTTACCCAGTTGTAGATGTTCTGCACCTTGCATCTATGTCATTTATCCGTATTTCTAGCTCTGTCCCACAGTGTCTTACCATCATGTACACATTACATGTAAGTGTTTTCATTTCTGCTGTTTCTAACACACTGTTTGTCCTCTATGTCAGGTCTTGCTTCTGCCGCGTATGTCATTATTGGTCTGATGACTATTTTGTAAATTCTGCCTTTCGTTTCTTTCCCGATATTTTATTTCTCCATATTGTTTCGTTTAGGCAGCCTGCGGCTCTGTTGGCTCTATTTACTTGATCTTCCACTTCGGTTTCGAGCTTTCCGTAGCTAGATAATGTGATGCCTAGATATTTAAACTCCGTCACTTATTAAGGAAATAAAGTATTATTACTGTCTCTTTTCTTTGTTCTCTGATCATTTTCAATTATTTGTTTGTCATTGTTTTATTTATCTAACTAAAGTATTCGTTTCATTTCTGATTCGTTTATAGTGGTTATATGTCTTTTGTGTTTGTTTTATTCAGCATTGTAAAAAGGATTTCTTCTTTTCTGCACATTTTGTCTTCACTTCATCTCTAGACCATGGTGTTTTCTTTATTAATATGTTAGTGTTCGTTACTTTCCTCCCTTCAAGTAATTCTGTTGCTGCGCTAATTATGCTATTTTTGAGTTTTTCCCAGCTCTCCTCGATGATATCGTTTTCTAATATATTATTCCCAGAGCTTCTCTGTCATTATTTTCTGTAAGTATTCTGGGGATTCCGTATTTAGTTATTCGATTTTGATTCTTATTTGTGTTGGCGCCGCTCTCTTGTATAATGTACTAACTTAGCGAAGATAAAGATAAAGAAAATGTTTAAATTTAGTTCACATGTCGATATATCAAAAGGCGATATAAAATTTCTAATCGTTTGAAAAGATGGTCGAATAAAGTTCCATAAATGGTCTAGTACCGTCCAACTTTACCTAATAAGATACAGATGAGATATTAGCTAATAACTAAGATTACGAATTACAAGTAGTTTGTACAAATTCTGTCTTTTGATTTTTTTATTTCACAGTTTCCGCCGAGAATACTTTTTCACATTTACGTAAAACTTCTGGTATTTTCAAACCGAGTTTGGAGTTACAGCGAGTTTTTTGTTTAGATAAAATCAACTAAAATAACTACTGGGATTTTCCCATTAATTTTATAAAATAACTCTGTTTTGAAGGCATTGGAATGGAATCCATACTTATTCACCCACCCTTATTCACCACAATATTCTATTCACCCATTATCTTCAGGTCTGCGTTAGAGTGTCCAATCGACGGCTTACCCGAAGTTTTGCGGACTGTGTTTTCGGTGAATCTGAAATATACAGACTAAACAGAAGGTGGGGCGAGCACTGATCCTTGCGGTAAGCCGTCATTTAAAAGTTTTTCCGAGAAACAATGCGTATGCCAAATTTACGGTAAAACTAGCTTAGTCATAGCTATATCTCAGCAATGAAAAGGGCTGTGGGGCTTATCTTGAAGACATATTTTATTGCTAATGAATTGTTGATATAGATACACCTCTTCTTCTTCTTCTGCCTATCCTCTATGAATGTTGGCTACCACAATGGCCCGTGGTAGTTTATTAGCAGCTGTTCGAAATATGTCTGTGCTGGTCATACCTGTCCACTGTCTAAAATTCTTAAGCCAGGATATTCGGCGACGTCCTGGTCCTCTATTTACTTCTATTTTGCGATGTATGTCCGAAGTATGCTAACTTTCTTTAAAGGATTTCAAGACTTCATGTTCTTTTTGTAAATGTTGCATTACTGCGTCGGTAGTTATACGATGTACGTATGATATTCTGAGCATGCGACGATAGCACCACATCTCGAAAGACTGAAATCGTCTGCAAGACGCATCAGTGAGTGTCCATGCCTCTGCTCCATACATAAGAACAGAAAACACATAACAATTAAAGATTTTGAGTCGGAGATGTAAGTTCAAGGTTAAATTGCAGATAATTGCTTCATTTGTTTTAAGGCACTCCTTATTTTTTCGTTCCTACATTTAATCTCGTATGAGTGATCCCAGCTATCTGTGATGTTGCATCCTAGGTATGTTATTTTTTCTGTTCTATCCAATACCTCATTGTCTGCCATAAACTTTGCATTTGTATCTAGGTTTTTCCTTATGATCATAATTTTCGTTAACAATCACGCCATCAGTCGTTTCCCCCCAAAGCTTCTCGAAATAGATGTTCAGAGTACGCATTAAACAGCAAATGCGACAGTGCAACCTTGTCGTACTCCTCTTTGTATTGGGACTTCATCGGATAATTGATTGTCTACTTTAATCTTTTCTACTTGTTTTCTATAGAGATTGGCTATTATTCTTATATCCTTGTCATCGATGTTTCAATTAGCCTCTCATGCTGTACTTACTTCTTCTTCTTCTCGTGCCACTCCTAGCGGAGATTGGAAATCATCATGGCCACTGCGACTTTGTTAGCAGCGCGCCTAAAAAGTTCAATCGAACTACACCCGAACCATTCACGTAGATTACGAAGCCACGATATTTTTCTTCTTCCCACACTTCTTTTGCCCTTAATTTTGCCCTGCATGATGTTTCTTAAAAGTTCGTACTTTTCACCTCTCACAATGTGCCCCAAGTATTCCATCTTTCTAGTTTTTATCTCATTTAGAATTTCGCATCTTTTGTCTAAAGTTTGGAGTACTTGCGTAGTACTTGTGTTAGTGACGCGGTCCATCCATGATATTCTGAGAATGCGCCTATAGCACCACATCTCGAAAGTTTCAATGTTTTTTATGGTCAACTGTTTTAGTGTCCAAGCCTCAACTCCATATAACAGGGTAGAAAAAACATAACACCGCAGCATTCGTATTCGTAACTTTATATTGATATCACGATTGCAAAAGAGTTTGCGCATTCTATTAAAGACTGATCTAGGGATTTCATTTATTATCAGACCAAGATCTTCTTCCTCGAGTGCTTGTTCACAGATAGCTTCACTATACAGATTAAATAAAAGTGGCGATAAGATACATCCCTGCCGGACTCCTCGACTAATTTGAATTTCTTCTGTTAGTCTGCCCTCAACCTTGACATTTGCTGTTTGATTCCAATATAGATTGCATATAATTCGAATATCTCGGCTGTCTATATGTTTCTTTATTAGAACTTGTCTTAGTGGTTCATGTTGTACTTTGTCAAAGGCCTTTTCGAAATCAATAAAGCAGGCGTAAATTTCTTGGTTCATGTCTAAGCATCTCTGTAAGAGAACGTTCATTGCAAACAGAGCCTCCCTTGTACCCAGCCCTTTTCTGAATCCCATCTGAGTGTTACTGATGTCTACGTCTAATTTCCTATAGATCCTATTATGGATTATTTTTAAGAACAGTTTTAGAGCATGACTCATCAAAGCTATCGTACGATATTCGTTGCATTCCTTTGTATTTGCCTTTTTTGGCAGTAGTATAAAGGTCGAACGGAGCCATTCCCTAGGTATTATTCCAGTTCTATATATTGTGTTAAATAGATCTAGGAGTATTTTAATAGATTCATCGTCCATAAGTTTGAGCAGTTCTACGGGAATTTCATCAGGACCGGGGGCCTTGCCACTTTTTGCTTGTTTGATTGCATATTCTATTTCTTCTCTGATTATATCAGGCCCTGTATCATCTGTATATTCGTTTGAGATTTCTTGTCTATCTTTCTATCTATCTATCTTTCTTGTACTTACTTGTACATCAGCAATACCCTCCTCCAATATCTTGTATATGCGAGCATGGATGATGTTTAAGAATATTTTGAGTGAGTGGTTCATGAGGCTAATAATTCGGTGTTCTTCACATTTCTTAGTATTTGCTCTTTTTGTCAGTGGTATACATATGGACATGTACCAATCTTTTGGTAAAGTTCCTGTTTCATATATACGGTTAAATAATTCTGTCATAATGTCAAGTTGATTGTCTTCTATCAATTTCAATACCTCAGCATATATTCCATCAGATACACCTCTGCTTAAGATCATTCTTATTCATATTCTAAGTTGATTTCGTACATTTTCTCTACTCCTCAAGGTTTGTGAAAGATAAACAAGGAAGTTTCAATTCGTAAGACATTGTCAAATCTTGAAATTCACAGTATTAATCACCTTCCTTCATCATATTGATGGATAAAAAATACGTGAAAATTAAATCATAATCATATATAGATTCCACGGGTGGACTTTACACTACTCTCCCAGTGTTGTATAAATATTTATTCATCTAAGAAAAGATGAAAAGATCTTATATAAAATAAAGTTTTGCAAACATTTTTCGACTTTATTAACTTTTCGAAACTCTAGAAACCTTTAAATCAACACAGCTCAATTTAAATCAGAACAGCTCAATTTAATATTTACAACAACCTCCATTTTGCTGCTACTTATGAAATACATTTGCAATTATTGGTATCTATTGTACAAAAGCTTCATTGACAATAACATTATTTTTTAGAAGACCCTAAAAGGAAAACGCTGACTAAAACGAATATTATAATGAGATTTTATATATAACTCGCTGAAGAGAAGAGAGTATAGAAAATTGTATAGGTAATTGAAAAACTCCACAACAAAAGAATGAATCTACATTTTCACCTATTCATGTGGGCTGGTCTACGTAGCTATGGGAGGAGCTGTTCAAATACTTAATATTAATGAGTTATGCTGAATAAATTTTTCTTGTTACATCAAGTGACGTTATTTCCTTACTGAGATTAAGACGGAAATTTACATAACAATTGACTATCTGCTAGCTGACAGTTCAGTAATTGAATTATTCCTTCGGACAACTTGTTTATTATTAATTATTAGTAATAGATAAGTGTGTGCATAAAAAACGAATACCAAACTGCTGTGTAAAAGTCGTAATATTTCAAACCCAAGTAGTTCAAGATAGAGTTTCTTATATAATATACACATATAATCCAGGAAACGAAGCCGAAAAGCGCCGAAAAAACATTAAAAAAAAAAAGAAGTTTGTACGACCCATATTGCAATTCGAGGATAGATGGCCCACCGATGATTGTTTAACAATTAAGTTTAGAAACTTGTATTGAGTAATAAAATGCATTACAAGATAAAACTTTACATATTGTTTGGAAAAGTATGTATTATTTTGTTTCATATTTTTACATTTAATATTTTTCTGTTACGGTACTGTAATGTGATCTAATTTAATGCTGTATTCTAATGACCTTTTTAAAATATATTATTTCCTGTTATTTCGTAAAACTTAAACTGGCTATCTCATTTATGATGTTGTAAGTATGGAGAATTTGGCTCTCGTTTTTATTCTGGGTCAAAAATATACACACAAGTGCAAGGTTTTGTATTACCAGGTCAATTAACTTTAAATTATCGCCATTCAAAATCGTCCGACAATAGGGTTGATTTATGGCATGCTCTGGCACACGAGCTGTTGGCCACCCAACGGTCAGAGGGTGGTTTTTGCCCTAGTAACGATATCAAGATTCTCAAGACAGATTTCTTCGTAAGACAGTGAACGAAACGCATCATTGACCGGTCTCGTGTTAATAGCCTCAGACCGCGACTAACTCTTCAGCTTGTTACGAATACATCAATAGAACCAAAGGGTAAGTCTATGTTTTTTGTACAAACAACATTAATGAGTAAAACCAGTTAATTTCATAATTTATTCACAATTTTATTGATAGTTGCTATTTTTCGCTAATTTATTTACAAACAAATATTGCATTTTTTCTTTTTAAATGTTTATCTAATATCTTTTAGTCAGCGACTTCTTAAATTTTATCAACACATATAAAGATAATTTATTTTAAGCTAAATACAAAAAAAATTAGGGAACAAAAACCATCTCCCCAAACAGTGTTGAGGTGAGATGGCCCCAACAAAAAAAAAGTGTTTTGGCCAAAATGTCACTTTGTTTTGCACATAACAACACCACAGCCGTGACAATAGTTCACAAAGTTGGAGCAGAAATCGTAAAATCATTTGGAGCAATATAAGCAATTAACCCACTCATCAGATTTTGTGGTTTGGGAATGTATTTCGCCACAACCCGTGCAAGTTTGGACATCGTCTTCCATATCATCTGAAGAGTCATCCAATGTCGGTGCCTCTAGATCTTTGTCTGAGGATGAATCAATTTCGACAGCTTTCTGTTGCTTTCACTTCGGAAAAAAGTATTCCACGGCATCTTACTAGAGAGAAAAAAGTAATAGATGCAACGCCAGTATAGTAACAAAGTTACGCTGTATATTTCGTCTGCATTGTTGCCAAGTAGACCCGTCAAAGTCAGACTAAATATTAAATTAATAATAAAATATAAATAAATATTAATAGTAAATTTAATTAATATATAAACTAAATAAGCCGTTAAAAATAAATTTAACTATAGTTTGAAATTCATGCTACGTCAGTATAAATAGTAGTGTCGTTTTCGTGTCGTGACGATCCGCTCTGCATTTTATTATGGAGAAAAAAAACACATGTTGAAACTGTTTCTTAGAGTCATCCATGGAAGAATTTATAAGAAGTGCGAGGAGCAAATATCGGACAGACAGTTCGGCTTCATTAACGCAGTGGGTACCAGAGAGGCACTTTTTGGAGTACAGGTACTGATTCAAAGATGCAGGGACGTTAACTGCGACGTATACGCGTGCTTGATCGACTACGAAAAGGCATTTGACAGAGTTCAACATCAAAAGATGATAAACATTTTAAAAGAGGCAGACCTGGATGACAAAGACCTCAGAATAATTTCAGAACTCTACTGGAATCAGACCGCATACATGAAAATTAACGGAGAAGAAACAGATCACATAAAAAATACTACGTGGAGTTAGACAGGGATGTATCCTATCGCCGTTGATATTTAATATGTACTCAGAGAAAATTTTTAACGAGGCTCTTTACGGAATAGACGAAGGCATCCTTCTAAATGGTGAAAGAGTAAACAACGTTAGATATGCCGATGACACCATGGTGATAGCAGATAGTTTAGAGGGACTTCAGAGGCTAATGGACAGAATAAACGAGTACAGTCAACAGTACGGACTAAACATTAATACCCACAAAACGAAACAAATGATTATCAGCAAGGAGAATATAAATGGGGCTCATATATACATTAATGGGACGCAGATAGAGCGAGTAAAACAGTATTGTTACCTGGGAACTATTATTAACGAACAGTGGAGCAATTTACAGGAAATAAAGTGCCGCATAGGAAAGGCAAGAACGGTCTTTAACAAAATGAGCGCCATCTTCAAAAGTCACAACATATCCCTTGATACAAAAATGAGACATTTGAGATGCTATGTTTTCTCTGTGTTGTTGTACGGGGCGGAGGCATGGACGCTTACAGACGCCACTATTAAAAAACTTGAAGCATTTGAGATGTGGCTTTATAGAAGAATGCTGAGAATATCATGGACAGCAAGGATCACGAACAAGGAATTTCTAGGAAAAATGAAGAAGGAACCAGAGATTGTGTTTTCTATCAAACGCATAAAATTGCAATATCTGGGACACGTTATGAGAAATCAGCACCGTTACTCCCTGCTACAGTCTATATTGCAAGGTAAAGTCAAAGGTAAGCGCGGACCCGGTAGAAGGAGAATATCATGGCTGCGGAATTTAAGAACATGGTTTAAGAAAACCTCAACGGAGCTGTTTCGAGCCGCAGCGAGCAAGGTTATGATTGCCAATATGATTTCCAACATCCGAAACGGATAGGAACTAGAAGAAGAAGAAGCCAGTATATATGCTTTGCTTAAAAAAAGGAAATTAAAACATTGAAGGGTTTACGAGTATAGGTCTTTTTTCAAAATTATTTTGAAATCATGGAATCGTAAAGAAATGTAAAGCAAAACCTTATGAATATCTCTACTGTCTATAAAATATACTGATGTTTTCCCTCAAAATAAATATTTAACCAATTATCGATCTGTTTCTTTGCAATCCACATTACTAATTGGCTACTACATAATGAACGCAATCTTTTTTATATAAACGTTTAAGTATTTTCTCAGTAATTCGCGTTTTCATGTTTATCTTGAGTATTGGGACCGTGCAAGTTCGGAACAGCGACACCTGGTATCGTAAATCAGCAAAATTTACTGCGCTTTTATGTTAGATCGAGGTAACCGGATAACTGTCAAGGACGTGGCCCCAAAAAAGAATAAGAAGAAAAAGTAAGATTGAGGTTATGTCGGTATGTTATTAAAAGGTAAACGTTGATGTAGCGTAAATACAAATAAATATATTATTGAATTACAGCATTACTGTTAATATGGATTCAATAATAAAAACTGGATTTGAGAAAGTAAATCACCAAATAACTTTTTAACCAAGCACTGAGTCAAAGGGAAAAGCTTTAGTAGTGGCAAATTTTAAAAAATAATGGAAGAATTAAGAAAAATAAATTACCATAAATAATGCTAATGCATAAATTAGCAGGTTAAGCCCATGGTATCATCATATTGGTTTGAACAATTAATTCTTTCCCTGTAAACTTTTGGACAGCGAATATATCTTAATGCATCTTCAGAAAAACTTGAACTTTATGCATTCTTGTAAACTTCAAAAAAATAAAATTTACATTTTACAACATTAAACTTGATTTTTGGGTTAAAATCAACTCTAAGTGAGTGTTATGAAACTAAAATTTACACTTAAAAGTGAACTTTTATTTATTATTTATTTCAAACTGACTTTAAAATCGGGCGCAAGAATAATGCATAATTTAGGTTGTTACTTATGCTTTTTTATGATATAAATCCACTGTTCTCTTTGTAGTAGATTTGTGCTTCGAAGTTGGAAACGAATAAAACTTAAATTGACAATTTTTTGTTGTATTTTTACAATTTATAACACAGCATTTCCTATAAATCCCATTTTCTTCAGAGACAGAAGGTGTAAATGTAAATAAATAAAACGAATATGGAATATGACAATTGACAATATGAATTTATGAAATCTATGAAATGTACAGTAAAAATGCAAAATTTCTCCGCTACTCGCGCACGATCGTTTCTCGTATCCCCTCCAAGTACTTGCACGTCGCCAATAAAGCTTGTTCCGCCTATGGTTGGAGTTTGATTAATATTAGTAGACATAATTGCAGATAGTTTCCAACAAAATATGCGATACAATTTAGAATACCTGTTTTGATGAACAGAAGTAGAGAATAATTAATTGATTTACATCGGAAAAGGTACAAATAGATATTATAAGTTAAAATGTTGCCTGACTAGAACCGATAATAAAAGTACAACAACGTAACGGTGGAAGAACATTCCATAAGAAGTCGATAGTTAAGCATAGAAGATATTTTCCTTTGAATAAATTGCAAATACTTTAAATTCTCATACATTGGGAATATCCTGATAATTGCCTGATAATTGTGCGCTTAAATCTTCTGATAATTGCTCAGTAGCATAGACAGTAGACATGTACAATTACAGGAAGGTAATTTACCGGGTTCTTACTGATCGTGGCGTGATATTGTAATATTGGTTACTCATTAGTGTCAAAAAAATAAAAATCAGTTGCGTTAGATAGATATTTAATAAAAAAAATCAACATCTACAGAAATCATGTTATTATTTATATCTTAACACAAGTTTGAAGGTTTTCTTAATATAAACAAATAATTTGTATGTGCAATTAAAGTAGTATTTAGGACCAAATGTATCAACCATAGGGTGAGGATTATACAAAAAAAAAATACTGCATATCGTCATCTCCCAGCGGGAAGTCACTAACTAACATTTTATTAGAATTACTATTTAAATGGGAATAAATAAATTAAAATTGAAATAAATCTTTTATTATAACAATAATCTTTTATTATTATTTTATTATTTTGGATATATTTTAAACTTTGTTCCGCTCTATTGCAGGAGAGTTTGGTAACTGTCTTGCTGTTCTGTCATATTTTGACCTCAAGGCCACTGTCTCTTCACGTCGTTTTGCGTGGGTGTTAAAACTGTTGCTTTCATTTACCTTCAGCGCCTAATAAGCTAAAGACTGGTAACTTCATTTTACTTTAAAATTACTTTAATTATACTTCAATCTTAATTTACTTAATATTGTTACCTAAGGTCAAAATTAAATATAACTAATAATATACTGTTGGAAGTGCATCTTATGATCTTTCTAGTTCTCTGCATATTAATTTTAATGTTTTTACTTAAGTTTTTTACATACATTTTTTATATAGGTACATGTACAATTACCACATGTTCTTTTGCTGTGCTAAGTTTGTTAATTTGTAAACTGTATCTAGATTCAATTAATTGTTTATACAACATGATCTCAGAATGTCCATTGTCGTAAGCTTTTTTACACATTTAATATCATTGACTGCTACTTGTCTTTTTGAGGTAACAGACTTGTAATAACTGTTCTATGGATGTTTGGTTTTTCAGAATGTTTTTTTTAGATGAACTGAAGATGCTTTCTGATTAGAAAGCGAAACGTCTTCAATAAACAGATGAAGTAGCCACCTTCTTTGTCTTTTTTCTCCACCTTTTGACCGAAAAACCCACCACTCTTTGAATGATCTTTGATATATATATATATATATATATATATATATATATATATATATATATATATATATATCAAAGATCATTCAAAGAGTAAGTAAGTAATATATATAAGTCATATATATATATATATATATATATATATATATATATATATATATATATATATAATATATTGTTATGATATGTAAAATCAAGAAAAATATTGGTTTGCTTAAAATATTTCAAAGTTCCAAAAAATTAAAATAATTCAGATAAGTAGGATGATAAACAACAAACATTTCGAAGAAGGAAAGTCTTTAAATTTTTGGATTACCTGTATTGAACAAAACGTAAGATATGCATAAATTATTTTCTTTGTTAAAATATATTTGAGTGACCTGCATAAGCTTAAGTGAAATCCTAGACAATTGAAGCGGTTTTTCCAAATAAATGTTGTGCAGTAATTAGGACAATAGAATAGATTTTAGAAAGATATGTTTTTGTTAGTTCTTAAGAATTGGTAGGAAAATGTTATTTTGTAAATAAGTTGTAGGAAATTTTATAATTGTGGGTAAAAATTTGTGTGTTATCGAAATGAAGAAATGGGAGATGTATGACGCATTTTGATTGGATGAAAGTGAAAAAGGGGGGATGGTTGGTTTGAGAATGAGACTTAAGTTAGTTTTTGAAGAAGAAAAGATAGTCAGTTGGTTTTCCAAGTGTGCAAGGCGAACAGTCATTGTTCTCTGGTGGTTCCCGAGAGGTAGCAAGCAGTAGTGTTAAATGTTAGTGAGTTTTGTGGAGTTAGTGTATCTGACAGAAGCTGAAGCAGCAAAATATTGTAAGTCATATTTTTCTACTTATATTCCAAGAGTCACTGTTCAGGTCAGCGAGAGATTCAGTTTATCGTAAAGAGAAAATATTCCAAGAGTCATTTTTCACTCAGGCCAACGAGAGATTCAGTTTATCGAAAGGAGAAGAGGATATTATAATTTGAATGATTCGTGCATTTGAAGGAGATCATTAAGGACGATATACTTGCAACAATTTGTTGTAAGATTGCTGATTACTTCTGCTAAGAATAGATAGTATAGGCTACAAGAAACAAGGATTTGAACCACTCATCATCAGAGAGAGATAGTTTTGTTTTCTGCAGTTTTTCTTTTATTGATAACACAATTTTTACAACTTAATTTAGAAAGGATATAAATATTTTGATTAGGAGATTTAGAATAATATTTGGAATTTTGAGATTTCAACTAATATTGTTTATACCATTAATTTTGAAGGTTCACGTACGTAGAACACAATTTTGAGAATCATTATATGAGATATTGTTTATTGAAAACATTTGAGTGTGAATTTTATTTCATTATTTATTTCAATATATAATGTTAGATAATATATGTTTTTTATTATTCCGGTATTCTTTGGACCTTCCTTTCACATGTAATAGCATAGATATTGAAGCACGAATAGAACCCTGAGATAAGAGAATTAAAAAGTGTGATAGAATCATAGTCATATAATTTAAATAATTTTAATTAATTAATTAATTAGCTAATTAATTGCTTGGCGCACCAAGACTTTAAATATCACAATAATATATATAATAAATAATTAATCAACTCCACCATGGTTACCATAGCAAACGAAGATTTGATATCGGAAAAAGAGCTAGTAAAGAAAAACGATTGGATGACCGATAACATACTAGACATTATTCAGCAAAGAAGAAATTGTAAAAATAAAGATGAGACTCAATATAGGGAAATATATCGACAAATAAGATACTAGGTTAAGCGAGCAAAAGACAAAGCAAAAATGGGAAATCTCCAGGCCTAACTAACTAGGAGTCAACATTTATCCCACTTCCAAAAAAACCTAATACATCATCATGTAAAGACTTTAGACTAATTAATCTCACGAGTTACTCTCTCAAGCTACTTCTTAGAATATTGACACAATGGAAAATAAACAATTCGGTTTCAGAGAAGGATTGGGAACAAGGGAAGCTTTGTTCTCAATGCTAACACTACTTCAACTATCATGGGAAGTACAGAAACCAATTTACATCTGTTTTATAAATTTTGTTTTATAGAAATTCATGGAAAAATTTAATTAGAGAAGCAGAGACTGCATAGGAAAAAAGGCAAAGAAAATTATGATGGTTCATATTAAGTTAAAGGCGATAACGCTGTTTAGTTTGTCTGTGATTTCGTTCGGGTTTAGAATTTTTTTTGCTTATGAGTTTCTTTCAGTGAATCTTGTTTTCGATGGTAAAGTTTATAAATATCAAAAATGTGTAATACATCCAACAAGAATAACCCTTTTCTCACTATATTTAGTACTTGTTTTATTGTAATTAAGTAATATTCTGAAGTCTACGAAGAGAAATTATACAATATAAAGACCTGGTAGTAAGTAATAATTTGTAACAATCACTAATTAATTTGTAATCGAACACTGCAACTAAAATGTTTTATAAACATTTATCATGAATGATATGCTGATAAACTGTCTACTGTACATGCTGGATGATGTTAGTTCTTGATGGTAGTCAAGGTTTTTTAGATGCATACAGATTTGAAGGGGTCATCATTATTCATTCTGTCATTGAACTCTCTTATGAAGTTTAAAGAGAAAGGTTGTTGGTTTCGTAGTAGAATAATGTGTTCATAGAATATTTGGTTCAAATAAAGGTAAGTTAGGGATTATCTAAATTAGATACAGTGCTTTTTTCATTGTAAAACTTACTTTTGCAAATATTATAATTATTTTAAAAAACGTGTACTAAAATCTGATGAAACAGACTCGTCATTTTTTTAAATCTTAATACTAATAAGCAGACACTGTCACACTGTATTCATAAGCTTGGTTCTGCAGTAGTTTGTCAACAGTTTACAAACTTGCTTTGCATAATGTACGTTCAAATCAGTTGACACAGTATGAATCAGGATGGCGTAGCCAACCATCCTACAGAGAAAGGGAAAATACAAAGGAAAGCATGTGTTAATCCTGCATATACCGATGATTCCAACAGACTTATCATTTGATTTAAAGCGTCTAAAGTTTCCAGTGCGTTTGGCTTTTACAATGACGATAAATAAATCGTAAGGCCGATTGGTGGAGGTTTGTGAAATCAACTTGGTAGTTTCCATGTTTAGCGCATGGATAAATATACGTCGTGTGTTCGCTCGTCGGAAAACCGTCATCATTTATTTACGCACCTTCATAATAACCAAAAAATATTGTTAACCAAAAAGCATTATTATGAAGCATTATTATCATGTAACTCGGAAAACAAGATTCGGCAGAGGGTGGAAAAACACAAGACTGCAAGACCTCCCCGTTCATCAACATGCGAAAACCTTGCAAAGTAGCGACTTGAAATGTTATAAGTCTACATGAAGCTTGAAAAATACATAATGCCGTTAAAGAAATGGAAAGGCTGAATATAGATATTTTAGGAATCTGCGATGTCCAATGGCCCGACTCTGGAAAGATAAAAATCAACAATAAAACAATATATTATTAAGGAAGTCAAGATGGTTCACACAAATATGGTGTCGGGATAATATTAAACACACACATTGATGAAGCTGTAATAAATTTCACTCCATACTCCAACAGAATTATACTCTTACAATTAAATAAACAAACCCAAAATAAACATCCTTCAAGTTTATGCTCCAACTGCGGACAAACCAGAGAGCGATATTGAAACTTTCTACGAAGACCTAGACAAAATTTTAAAATCCATTAAAACGCAAGATGTAACAATTATAATGGGAGACTTTAACGCAAAGGTTGGGGAAGAAAGAGTAGAAGAATGTACAGGAGGATATGGTCTGGGCAACAGAAACGAAAGGGGTGACAGGCTTATCGAATTTTGCCAAGACAATAATTTTGTTATAGCTAATACAATGTTCAAAATGCCAAAGAGAAAACTATATACCTGGAAGCCACCAGCAGATCAAGAAGAGAGAATTGTAAGAAACCAAATAGACTATGTATTAGTTAGACGAAGATACAGGAACGCAATTATATCCGCAAAAACCTATCCAAGTGCCGACATAGGATCAGATCACAATCCAGTAGTGACCAAAATTAGGCTCAAAATGAAAATAATAAAACGAAGAACAACAAATGCAAAAATCGATAGAAGTAAATAAAGGAACCCACTCATAAGGCAACGCCTGGCAGATGAAATCAACAACATATTAACGAATGTTAAAGAACAAATTCTGCAAAATACTGAGACCGATAAAAAATGGTTATTAATAAAGACAGAAATAAATAAAGAAATTCTAGTACCAACCAGATATAAACAGAAGCAATGGGTGACAGAAGAAATTTTAGATTTAATGGAAAAAAGATGTCAATATCAAAACAAAGATAATCAGATGTACAAAAAGTGGATAAACAAATAAACTACACAATTAAGAAAGCAAAAGAAGAATGGTTAAGAGAACAATGCGCAGAAATAGAAGAATACCAGAAAAGACATGATAGTTTTAACACACATAAAAAAATTAAAGAATTAACTCACAACAATATAACAAGAAAACCGGGAATACTGAAAGATGCAAATGGGAAACTTGTATTGAATGCTAACGACAAATTAAAGATATGGACAGAATAGGTACATCAATGAACTGTTCAAAGACAATAGAACCGAGCAGATGGAGATAGAAGTAGAAGAGGATATGGTTTTAAGGATATTAAAAGAGGAAATTAAAATGGCATTAAAAAAACAACAAAAATGCTAAAGCAGTAGGTCCAGACCAAATCCCTGTAGAAAGCTTAAAATGCATAAATGTTGAAACCTTAGACATTATAGCAGACTTATTTAACTCAGTATATAAAACAGGATACCGAAACAATGGTTACTCTCCACCGTTTGTGCTATCCCTAAAAATACAAACGCTAAATATTGCAGTGAATACAGAATAATATTACTAATAATGCACATTCTCAAATTATTCTTGAAAATAATACATGGTCGTATAAATAAAAAAACTGGAAGAAGGAGTAGATGATAGTCAGTTTGGGTTCAGAACCAATTTAGGAACCAGAGAAGCGTTATTTGCTTTTAACGTGTTAGCTCAAAGATGCATGGTTATGAATGTTGATGTGCATATTTATTACGTTGATTTTGAAAAAGCATTTGACAAAGTAAGACATGAAAAATTAGTCCAAATTCTAAAGACAAAAAACATAGACCATAGGGTCTTCGAATAATAACAAACCCCTACTGGAATCAAAGAGCACAGATCGTAATAGATAACGAACCCAGTCCGGAAATTGAAATCAGGAGAGGAGTTAGGCAGGGATGTATTATGTCCACATTACTATTTAATGTATATAGTGAAGCCATTTTTGAAGAAGCATTACTATCTCAAAGTGAAGGAATAATAATTAACGGGATATCTATTAACAACATAAGATATGCAGGTGACACCGTGCTTATGGCAAGCTCTGCTGAACAACTCCAATTACTGCTAAAAAAAATCAAACAGTTTCTGTGAAAAATATGGACTAAAAATGAATATAAAAAGACCAAAAACATGATAATAACAAAGAAAACAAATCTACCAACACACATACACTTGGGAAATGTAACGATAGAAAGGGTTGATAAATACAAATACCTAGGAACCTGGATTCCAGACAATAATGATCAAACAACCGAAATAAGAGCCAGGATAGAAATAGCAAGAAATGCGTTTGTAAAAATGAAAACAATTCTCTGCAACAATGACCTTAGATTAGAACTGAACGTAAGAGCACTGAGATGCTACGTTTTTTCGATACTGTAATAGGAATTTCAAAGCTGGACATTCAAGCAAGAACACATAAATAAGTTATAGTTCTTTGAAATGTGGTGTTACAGGAAGATGCTTAGAATAGCATGGACACAGAAGAAAACTAACATGGAAGTATTGCGAGAAATGGCCAAAGAATGCGAAATAATAAACACAATAAAAATAAGAAAGCTACAATATCTGGGACACGTAATGAGGGGACAGCGATATGAACTGCTAAGACTGATAATGCAGAAAAAGATAGGAGGAGGAAGGAGTATAGGAAGAAGGAGAGTGTCATGGTTGAAGAATTTAAGGGACCGGTTAAAATGCAGTTCTATAGAACTCTTCAGAGCGGAAGTAGATAGAGTGATGATGATATCCAACCTCCGATTGGCGACGGCACTTAAAGAAGAAGAAAAAGCATTAACTTAACAGCATTTTTTTCGTTTTCTGTTAATTTTTAGTTATTGAACTTTGGCACATTATATTAAGTATGTAAGGCAGTATGTAAATCAATATCGAGAAGGGAGTAAGACAGGGATGTTCAATGTCCTATCACCTTTGCTGTTCAATGTTTACTCTGAGAAGATATTTCAGAAAGCTTTGGAAGGCACCTCGGATGGTATAATTATAAACGGGCAATGTATAAATAACCTGCGATATGCTGATGACACTGTCATACTGGCAGATAAAGCTGAAGCCCTGCAACGCTTAATGGACCGAGTAACGACAGCCTGTAGAGAATTTGGAATGAAATTGAATACAAAGAAGACAAAAACGATGGTAATCAGCAAGCACCAAAATAGAAGGGTGAAGGTCAATGTCGACGAAACAGATCTGGAAAGAGTAATAAGAACAACGTACCTTGGAAGTAAACTTGATGAAACTTGGGACCACTCACTAGAGATAAGAATACGCCTGGAAAAGGCACGTACAATGTTTTACAAAATGCAAAAAGTTCTATGCAAACCGCCAGCTGGGCATCTCATTGAGAACTAGAATACTTAAGTGCTATGTTTTCTCCACCTTGCTCTATGGTATTGAAGCCTGGACAATGACAGAAGCAACACAAAAAAGAATCCAAGCATTCGAACTCTGGTGTTACCGTAAAATGCTCAGAATATCCTACATGAGCCATACGACAAATGCGGAAGTCTTGCGGAGGATGAATAAGGAAAGAGAGCTTATGCTTATAATAAAAGAAGGGAAAACACAATATTTTGATCACATCATAAGAAATCAAAAGTATGAACTGCTCCAACTTATAATCGAAGGCAAAGTCAATAGCAAAGAGGACCAGGAAGAAGACGCAACTCTTGGCTTAAAAACCTACGGCAATAGACGAACATGACCTCCATAGAACTATTTAGGGCTGCTACAAATAAGATTAAATGGGCAAATGTAATGGCCAACGTCCTTAAGGATAAGGCACCGTAAGAAGAAGGCAGTACGAAGTTCGCCGGGTCAGCTAGTAACTTATAAAACTTATAATATTCGACCAAAACATTAATATCAACGGTATAAGCGAACCGTTTAGACTACAAATTTTGAAAATTATTTTTCTACTTACATATGGTGGTTTGTATTTTATTGTGGGGTTTTTAACAAATTATGACTATATCTTGGTTGGCGTGAGCACATATTTGTCTTTGTTTTATTACAGTTCACTCTTAACACTTATTAGCAGTTTATGCATATATTGTCGACTTGTTACATACTTGCTACTATGTGTCGCCGCAATATTATGTAAATACTGTTGGAATGTGGTCTCAAACATTAAATAAAAGTGTTAAAGTATGCAATCTGGACAAATTACTTATAATATTTTTTTTCTTTTGTGAGTTTTTAAAACGAATTAAATTACTTAATTTTAATTTTGGTAGTCTGATTTCGACATATTTTGAAATGTTAATACTTATACTTATTACTACTACAGAAGTTTCCCGTACTACTCCACTTCTACATTGATCACTAATTAATGCATTACTGCTACTGGGAACAGCGAGCCGTCCACTGTTTCCTTGCTTTTGAACCCGTTTGGGGTACAGGAGTTTTCATTTAAACTTGGTTATAACTTTTTAAATATCCTATATAACACAATCTATCTATCTATCTATCTATCTATCTATCTATCTATCTATCTATCTATCTATCTATCTATCTATCTATCTATCTATCTATCTATCTATCTATCTATCTATCTATCTATCTATCTATCTATCTATCTATCTATCTATCTATCTATCTATCTATCTATCTATCTATCTATCTATCTATCTATCTATCTATCTATCTATCTATTCTATCTATCTATTACTATCTATCTATCTATCTATCTATCTATCTAATCAGTCTTAAACGCCCACTCTTGGGCATAGGCCTCCCCTGTTAATCTCCATTTCCAGCAGGGCGATCTGCTTCCAGTCCTTTCCTGCCGTTCTCTTCAGGTCGTCAGTCCATCTCATCTGTGGTCTTCCTCTTTTTCTTTTCTTTTCCCATGGTCTCCAGTGTAGAATTCGCTTGTTCCATCTTTCATCTTTTTGCCGGAGAGTGTGACCGGCGAAGTCCCATTTAAGTTTTGCAACCTGTCTTGATACATCGTTCACCTTTGTTTTTTCTCTTGTCCATGAGTTTCTTTTCCTGTCTTTAAGACCGATACCCAGCATCTGTCTTTCCATTGCTCTTTGTGTTTTGGATATCCTGTCGATTTTCTCCTTTGTGAAAGTTCATGTTTGTGAGCCATATGTGATAACTGGTAAAATGCACTGATTGAATACTTTCGTTCGCATATATTGAGGGAACTTTTTATTTTTTAGAATATATGATAGTTTACCAAATGAGGCCCATGCTAGTCTAGTTCTTCTTTTTATTTCTTCTGTTTGATTGTCCCTGTTCAGCTTTATTATCTGTCCTAGGTATATGTATTCTGCCACCTGTTCTAATTTATTCTGTTTGACTACTATTTCTAATTGGTCTTCTTGGTTTGTCATAGTCTTGGTTTACTATAGTTCATCTCTAGACCTACCTCTGTCGCTTTTCTATCTAGTTCCTCAACCATCTTCTGTAACTCTTCCTTCTTATCTGTTATCAGGACTATATCGTCTGCATATCTCAAGTGGTTCAAGTGGTTCACAATACAACTTGGTATTCTTGTAATAAGGAAGTGAAGCGGAATTTTAATCTTCTTCTTTATTTCATATAGACATGACTGTCTGTTTTTCAATGTGCCTCCAGTAAGTTGCCATTCCCTCGTTTTCGTAGTCTTCCTACTGATCGTCTTTCTATTGGGGAACCTTCTCTTGCCGTCTTTACTACTCTATTTGTTGTCATTCGGCTTATATGATCGTTTCATTCTACTCTTCTATTTCTTACCCAGTTTTTGATGTTCTTCACCTTGCATCTATGTCATTTAACCGTATTTCTAGCTCTGTCCCACAGTGTCTTACCATCAATTTATGTAAGTGTTTTCATTTTTGCTGTTTCTAACATCCTTTTTGTCCTCTCTGTGTCAGGTCTTGTTTCTACCGCGTATGTCATTATTGGTCCGTGACTGGTTTGTAAATTCTGCCTTTCGTTTTTTTCCCGATATATTATTTCTCCATATTGTTTCGTTTAGGCTGCGGCTCTGTTGGCTCTATTCACTTGATCTTCCACTTCGGTTTCGAGCTTCCCGTAGCTAGATAATATGATGCCTAGATATTTAAACTCCGTCACTTGTTCTATTATCTGACCTTCCAGCTAAAATTTACATCTTAGTGAATTTGCTATTGTAACCATGCATTTTGTCTTTGTTGGGGAAATTAACATGTTAAATTTTCTGGCGGTTATATTAAATTGGTGCAGCATACGTTGTAAATCATCTTCACTTTGAGAGAGTAATAGCAGATTATTTTAAGTTGTTTTTCTCCCATTTGGTATCCTTTCTTAGTTCTTACTTTTTTTATTATTTCATCCATAATGAGGTTGAACAATAGAGGACTCAGGGAATCTCCTTGTCTTATCCCATTGCCAGCTTCAATAGGGTCGGTTAGTTCTTCTTCTACTTTTACTTTTATTGTGTTGTTTTGCTAGATATTTTCGATTGTTTTGATTATTCCTAGAGGTATCTCTCTTGCATACAATAAGTGGATAACGTCTTTTAATTTGTCCTGGTCAAATGCCTCTGGAAGATCCACGAAACATGAAGGTTTGTTGTATTCTAATGATTTCTCTTGCACTTGCCCCATTATAAATATAGCGTCGGTGTATGATATTCCCAACCTCAAACCTTGTTATTCTTCTGCTAGTGTTATAATTTCATTCAATTTATTTGATATCACTTCCTCTGTAATTTTTCCGATTTGTCTCCCCTTTTGAAGAGATACATTACGATGCATGATCTTCATTCTTGAGGAATTCTGTTTTGTTCTATTATTTTTTGTATTAGTATTAATAGTTGTTTGATCAGATCTGGTCCTCCGTACTTTAGGAGTTCGTTCGGTATTCTATTTCTTCGTTTGTCGTCATCTCTGGTGTTGGTGGTTCATCTTCGTCACCTTTAGCAAACAGGAATCAAAAGTAGTCTACTCATTTTCCTTCTGAATGTGTTTCATTTTTATTAGTTTGTTCATCTCTTTTCTTTGTCCTCTGATGTGTCTCCATATTTCTTTTTGTGTTCCGTAGAAATTGTGTTCCATCTGTTTTAGAGAAACTGTGCCAGTGTTCCTTTTTTATTTTTTATTTGTCTAACTAAAGTATTCATTTCATTTCTGATTCGTTTATAGTGGTTGTATGCCTGTTGTGTTTGTTGTGTTCTGTATTGTAAAAAGGCTTTCTTCTTTTCTTCACATTTTGTCTTCACTTCCTCTCTAAACCATGGTGTTTTCTTTTTTGATATATTAGTGTTCGTTACTTTCCTCTCTCCAAGTGATTCTGTTGCTGCGTCAATTACATTATTTTTGAGTTTTTCCCAGCTTTCCTCGATGTTATCTTTTTCTAATATTTAATTCCCTGTCTATAATAATTGAGTGCGAGATCTGGATTATGCAATGTACTTAAAATATTCTATACAATTTCATATTTAATCAGTTGATTTCCTATAGTAGTGTCAGTTGGACCTTTGGTCAATGCTTAGTTTCATAGAATTTTGAAATGTACAGATCACATCTCCATGATTGTGACTGCCCATCCAAGCTGTCATATGTCACATGCCATCTTAACATTTCCGTTAAGACCGGAGCCATTCTCTCTTCTGATGCCGACCATAATGTAGCTTCGCCTATTTTAAAAATTTTAAAGTGTTTGAACTTGTGTAAGTTAGTGTAGTATAATGTACAATTTTATGTTTATGACATTCTATAATTGTTGGATAGGCCAAAATTGACGAAGTAAGTCTAAAACGTTATTCACATAAAAACTTTAATCAACCATCAACTTCGAGTTTTTTTATCAAATTTAATTAATTTTTTCAGTTAAAAAAACGGGTCTTGGCTTATTTCAGATGCCTCTGAAGATGCTCTAGGAAGCGAAAGTACTTGAGCAAGATTTAATTAATGAAATTTGTTCGATACCTGCCTTTCATTTGATCAAAATATTAATAATATCCTGAAAATAAGACTTGTCTGGGTGCTTAGTAAATCCCCAATAAATAAACTTCAAGCTTTCGAAGTGTGGGTATATCGAAGGCTGCTACGCATAAGTTGGGTTGGAAAAGTTACAAATTATAGAGGTACTTCAACGTCTAAAAAGCAACCCGAAGTAAAGAAATGCGTAAAAATACGAAAATTTGAGTATTTTCCCCATGTCATGGACACCCAGAAGGATATGGAGTCCTCCATCAGGGAAAATATGCTGAAAGCGAGATTTTGGCCGTAGAAGAACATCATGCCTTTCTAATCTTCGTGAGTGATTTAATCAGTCTTTGTGGATACTCTCACAGTTCAAACCTGCGGTGAATAAAATTATGATAGCCAACGTTTAGTAGTGGACATGAAACGGGGAAGAAGAAATCATTATAGTTTATTTTTATGAACGAGAGAGTTAATTAGCATAATTTTAACTAGTACCTTCGACCACTCCATGGGCGTGCTCAAGATTAATTGAAAAATTACTTTGAATAATTGTAAAAAATAATGAATTATTTCAGTGTTATAAAGTGTTATGTGTATGTAAACAAAAGTGACCTCTTTTATCACACACTATATTAGAACTGACTGGCCTACATTAAAAAGGGTTTTAAAAATTCACATTTTTTTTAATTTTTAAAAATTAC
Organism: Diabrotica balteata; assembly: GCA_918026665.1. NCBI lineage: Eukaryota > Metazoa > Arthropoda > Insecta > Coleoptera > Chrysomelidae > Diabrotica > Diabrotica balteata. The sequence continues at coordinate 136,178,377 of OU898280.1, forward strand.
AAAAGAGAAAAAGAGTTTTTAAAACCGTCTAAGGTATGTTAAATAGATGAATAAAAATATTAATATAAAACTTACAGCTACTTGTTACAAATCCAAATCAGATTCAGAAGATGAACTTTCAGAACCAAGATTTATAATAACTGGCTCGATCATTTTATCAGTAATATTATCCAGCTTCCACATTTTTTCCTCTTCTTTAATAGTGTGATTTACTGCCTTTTCCCAGTTTTCAGGTTTTACATTATTTACGGCCTCCAAAAACAACTGTTTAACATCATGAATTTTAAAAGTGGTATTTTTTCTTGAAACTTCACTCTTTATCTGTGCCCATACCAGTTCAATCGGGTTTAATTCACAATGATATGGTGGGGATCTAAGTACTGTCATTCCACGATTTTTGGCAATTTCATCAATTTCGTATTTTTTAAATTTTTTTTATGAAGGGCACACAACGAATAAAGTTCCTTTCTTATAGATCCGGGATGGTACGTAATATTTTTGAACTCAGCCAATTCTGCAAGTCTTTTTTTAACCACTTGGTTGTGGGCAGTCCTTCTATAAGTCTGGAGTGATAACTTGCATTATCCATTACTATTACACAGTTCTTAGGAAGAAGATCTATCATTTGTTCGAACCATTCTTGAAAGACATCAGCGTTCATGTCTTCATGGTAGTCACCGGTACGAGTTGATTCAAAAGTTAATAAACACCTTCAACAAAACCGTCTGAACTGCCAATGTGTACTATTATCAGCCTGCGTCCCTTTCCTGATGTCCTCGTGGGTTTAAACCAGTAGATAAGTTATTTACAAAAGCGTGCCTTTGACTTGTAACAGTTTCATCCTGCCAAAATTTATTTGGTGTATGACCCTCGTTGATCCAGGTTTCATCAAGATAAAATATTTTTCTTTTTTGGTTTCTCATTTCCTTTATGGTTCTTAGAAAATGTCTTCTCCATATGACAATATCGCTTCTTTCTAATAAAATAGACTTTCTGGGATTCTTTTTCCAGCGGAAGCCTATTTCTTTTAAAAGTTTCCATAACGTACTTCGACTAATTTCTGGGTAATCCTTATCATCTCGAACTGAGACAAGAACTTTATCCAATGTTGGAAATTCTTGTCTAAAGAAGAATTCATGCACTTTCCGTCGAAGTCCTTCTTTAAAATGATACTCTATTTGAAATTTTGGTTTCCCTGGAGAATTACGTGGCATTTGAAAACTACCACATTCTCTTCTTTAATAACTCTGTAAATCGTAGATTTCCCAACACCAAGTGTACTGCTAACTAACTCAACGGTCTCATCAACACTTTCACATAAAACTTCTGTCTGTAAATGATTTAAAACAATTAAATATTAATGTTTTTTCATTAACTGTTAAAGGACCAATTTTTCGGCGTTTACACGGCACTTCCAAATTTTTCATAACACTAGTATACACAATAAACTGCACCTTGCAACTGAAGTACCTACTTTTAGTGAACTGTTAACAATTTTGAATACGCCACTTAGACCTTCCTACAAAATGGAAAAACCCACTATCACATTTTCTAGTGGAATAAGTTTAGAAGGTAATTATCTAGTCAATTACTGTCGTAGATTCCTGGAATTAAAGAATTAAATGTTTGATTGTTGAAACCCTTACTTCGTGGAATGCACTCATTTCAGATAAAATAAAAACGTTTTATTTTATCTAAAGAATTAAACTTTATTTTGCAAATAGGTAGGTACTTATTAAACTTTTATTGGTTATATATAACCAATAAAATAAACATCTTACATTTCTTGCAAATTCATTAGTACTGTTAACCTCCATCACTCCGACACTGGCAACCTTATTTAGGGATTAGTAACCCTCACAACTATTGTATTCTATTCTGCTCCAACCTTTATACCTGGTGGTCATACTCAATTTAAAATTGTTTTCCTATATACTTCTGTAAACTTGTTGACAAATATCTGTTTTTCATTGAGTCACCCGTATCAACAGTTTTAGGGATTTGCATACATAATTTATTGTTTTATTACTCCTCATAACATAAAAATACACTATAATATGGACCGGTATAATACATCTATTAGTATTATAAGTAAAACAGAACATTTTGAACTTAAACAATTTTCATCTATGTAAGAAATAATTTGCAACACTATCAAAGCTTTTCGCTACGATTATAATGAATTCTTATTTAAATATATATTTAAAAGTATAATTTGTTGGATAAATTATACTATGAGGTAAAAAAAATATGTCGTATAAATCTAATTTAATACAAGTTTATACAGGAAATGTTTATTTTTTAGACATCTCCGTTCTAGTATGAAACAAAAAAAAAAACGATGGAGCCGCTTAGATTTGACTGGCTGCCATCGAATAACCAAAGAGAAAGTAATATTCTTCTGTATTCTAATTAATTCAAAGGAAGTATCATCATTAGAATTATTAATCTTCATTTTGAATATTGAGTTTTCAAAACAAATGACAATCAAACCGTTTACGGTCGACTGAGTTGACGAGCATCCGTATATTTTCACGCTCGACACATCGTCACAGTCTAATGCACATGGAATGTGGTCTTCTCTCGTACTACAATTTGTTTATCTTCTCCAGTATTCCTATAATAATTTCATTAATCAAAGGTAATTTGTGGTGGTTTAAACTGGACTGCCTTAATTGAACTGTTTACATTTTTACTGAAAATAAAATTGTAGAACTCCTAACAAGAAGTACGTAATTTGGTTTCAGACATACAATTCAATACAATTCAAAAAATTTTCCAATATCAAAATAGGTGACAGTTTTGCTCAATACACTCTGAAATGTAATACATATTCCTCTATCAAATTACTCTGCAAAATATCGTTCACCTTCAAACAGCTCTTCTCACTTTAGTAATGCCATCATGAGCAATCAATACATAATACCCTTAACGATATTCCACTCGAAATTCTCTGACGTAAATAATTATTTTGCACACTAAGATTCGCGGGTGCTGAAGTGTAATATAGACAGAAATTCGTCTAAAAATATAATCGTATATAGTATTTATTGTTTGGATTGTTTGTTTATTTTATATAAAAAATATCTAATGCCTGGCGAAAAAGTATAAACCATCCCAGTATTTAAAAAAGGTGAAAAATCTATCACGGGATAAGTCTCTTAGGCGCTGTTAAGAAACTGATTACAAAAATAATATCATTTGAAACCAAAAAAAAAAAACTTAAATAAGTATATTAAGTGTTTTCTACACAAAAAAATACATATGTGGACTTGGACCTCACCTGATGGACTAACGAACAACCAAATTGATCATGTGATCATAGATGCTAGAGACTTCTCAAACCTAATGGATGTCCGCACCTATCGAAGCGCCAATATTGATTCAGATCACTTCCTAGTTGGCACACGAATTCGAGCTAGAATCTCAAATTCGAAGAAGGATAGAAGTACCAAAACAACGCGTCTCAATATTGAACTCCTCAAAAATCCGCAAACAGTAGAAAGGTTTCAAAACTATATCGAAACTAAACACATAATTCATGAGGACCTAACAATTAGTGAACAATGTGAAATGTGTAAAAATAATATTAAAGAGGCAGCAAATAATATTCTAGGGCCACAAAGACCACCACCACGTAATGACTGGTTTGATGCTGAGTGTGAGGACATTACAAGAAGAAAGAACGATGCATATAAACTGATGCAGCAAAGAAGAACCCGAGAAAAACAGCAAAAACATAAAGATCTCAGAAAAGAAGAGAAGTGCATTCATAGAAGGAAAAAGCGAACTCACGAAAATAGAATATTGGAAGAACTTGAGGTATTAAAAAAGGAAAACCAAACAAGAAAATTCTACAAAACTCTGAATAACGCAAGAAAGGAATTCAAACCAAGGCTCAGACTATGTAAGGATAAGGAGGGGCATATACTAAATACAAAAGAAGAAGTACTGAAAAGGTGGGTGGAACACTTTAAAGAACTACTTACTATAGAAGTAGAAGATCCAGATCCAAATCAACCACCCGCAGGAGCAAGCAACAATTCACCATTAGAGCCTCCGTCAATTCAAGAAGTACGAGATGCAATAAAACACCTAAAAAACAATAAATCTCCAGGAAGTGATGGTATACCCGCGGAACTTATTAAATGTGGAGGTGCTACTGTGACTAATCAAATATATAAAATAATACTGAGAGCCTGGAATGAGGAACAAATCCCGGAAGAGTGGTGTATTGGAATCGTTTGCCCGCTACACAAAAAGGGTGACCAATTGGAATGTAGAAACTATAGGGGAATAACCCTCCTTAATACAGCATACAAAATATTTTCGAGGATCTTATATGGTCGCCTAAGTACATATTCAGAGGAACTTCTCGGGGAATATCAAAGTGGCTTTAGGCCTGGTCGATCAACAACAGATCAGATCTTTGTGCTAAGGCAAATACTGGAAAAAACCAATGAATTCAATATCGATACATACCATCTTTTTGTAGACTTCAAATCTGCCTATGATAGTGTCCTAAGAAATAAATTGTATGAAGCATGAATGAATTCCACATCCCCGATAAACTGATAAGATTGGTTAAGGCTACAATGCGTAATGTGGTTTGCAAAGTCGAAATACAGGGCGAACAATCACAGGCGTTTGGAACGCATGTTGGGCTGCGACAGGGAGACGCGCTGGCGTGTCTCCTTTTCAACATAGCACTGGAAAAGGCGATCAGAGATGCCCGAATAGACAACAGAGGAAATATTTTTAATAAATCATCCCAAATTTTGGCATATGCAGATGATGTGGACCTAGTTGCCCGCACAACACGCAAGCTAGAAGAAATGTATACCACCTTCTCAAATGCCTCAAAATCTATGGGCCTGCAAGTAAATGAGGAGAAAACTAAGATGATGGCATCAACACCCAACAATAGAGTCAGGAACATCGGTCCCCAATTCACGGTTGATAACTCTACCTTTGAAGTGGTGGACAAATTCACATACTTAGGCTCCCTGATCACCAAAGAGAACGCCATAACGGAAGAAATCAAGCGAAGGATAATAATGGCAAACAGATGCTATTTTGGACTGAGTAGACATATGAGAAGTAGAAACTTAAGCCAAAAAACAAAAATAACTATATACAAAACCCTTATACAGCCAGTGTTGACATATGGATCGGAGACATGGACCATCTCCAAGGCAGACGAAGACCTTCTGCTTATATTTGAACGAAGGATCCTGAGAGGAATATTTGGTGGCATCTGTGAAAATGGTGTTTGGAGGAGGAGATACAACTACGAGGTATACCACAGATATAAACAAATATTTGGTGGTAAAGACGTAGTATCTCTTATAAGAATAGGAAGACTAAGATGGGCAGGACATCTAGCAAGATCACAGCAGAACAACCCTCCTAGAAGAATCCTTATGTCACAACCCGTGGGAAGTAGAAAAAGGGGTAGGCCAAAACTCAGATGGAAGGATGGTGTAGATGAGGATGGTAGAAAGATAGGCGCAGCAAACTGGCAACGGTTGGCAATGGATAGGACTGCCTGGCGTAATAGACTTGGGAAGGTCGAGGCTCTTTCATAGGGCTGTAGCACCATTGATGATGATGATGATGATGATGAATTTGTGGTGGTTTAAACTGGACTGCCTTAATTGATCTGTTTACATTTTTACTGAAAATAAAAATTGTTGAACTCCTAATAAGAAGTACGTAATTTGGTTTCAGAGATACAATATAATTCAAAAAATTTTCCAATATCAAAATAGGGGACAGTTTTTGCTCAATACACTCTGAAATGTAATACATATTCCTCTAACAAAATTTCTCTGCAAAATATCGTTCACCTTAAAACAGCTCTTCTCACTTTAGTAACGCCATCATGAGCAATCAATACATAATATCCTTAACGATATTCCACTCGAAATTCTCTGACGTAAATAATTTTTTTGCACACTAAGATTCGCGGGTGCTGAAGTGTAATATAGACAAGAAATTCGTCTAAAACTATAATCGTATTATATTTATTGTTTAATGGATTGTTTGTTTATTTTATATAAAAAATATCCAATGCCTGGCGAAAAAGTATAACCATCCCAGTATTTAAAAAATGTGAAAAATCTATCACGGGATAAGTCTCTTAGGCGCTGTTAAGAAACTGATTACAAAAATAATATCATTTGAAAGAGAAAAAACTTAAATAAGTATATGAAGAACAACAGGGCTTCCAATAAAACAGTTCAACAGTCGATGCAGTATTCATTATCTGCCAAATAAGGAAAAAAGAAAATAAATTTAACAAATCTGGAACTTCTCAAAACATATGAACACGACTTCTACGGATCACAAAAAAAATGAAGAATGATCAGAGGACAAAGAAAAGAAACGAATGAACTAATAAATAAGAAACATATCCAGAAGGAAACATGGAAGACCACTTGCGAGTGCTAAAGGTGACGATAATGAACCACCAACACCAGAGTTGATGACAAACAAAGAAATAAATATTGAGGAGGAAGAGGTAAAGGAATCACCAGGAGGGGACAGAATACCAAAGTACGATGGACCAGATCGAACCAACAACTATTAAAACTAATCTAAGAAATAATAGAACAAAACAGAATTCCTCAAGAATGGAGATCAAGCATCCTTATACCTCTCTTCAAAACGAAAACAAATCGGATCCGAAAAATTACAGAGGAATTAATTTATTAAACACAACACTAAAATTGACAACTAAAGTGACAACAAATAAATTTAATGAAAGTATGAACTAGCAGAAGAACAACAAGGTTTTAGGTCGGAAGATCATGCACCGACATCATATTTATAATGACGCAAACAAGAGAAATCTATAGAATAGAACAATCCGACATATCTCTTTTGTGTACCTTAAGAAGATATTTGACCACGTCAAATTAAAGGACGTTATCGACTTATTGTACGGAAGAAAGATACCTCTAGGAACAGTCAAAACGATCGAAAATATCTACCAAAACAACACAATAAAAGTAGAAAAAGAACTAACTGACTATTGAAGGCGGCTGTCTGGCTGAATGGGATAAGACAGAGATTCCCTTATTCCTTATAAGTCCTTTATTGCTCAATCTAATTATGGATGAAATAATAAAAAAAGTAAGAACTAAAAGAGGATACCAAATGTGATAAAAGCCACTTAAAATAATCTGCTATGCAGACGACGCAATACTACTCTTTCAAAGTGAGGATCACCTAAGTGGAAGATGAATAGAAGTGAATAGAACCGCAGGTTGATTGAATGAAACAATATGGAGAAATAAAAATATGAAGAAATGAGAGACAGAATTTACAAAACAGTGATCAGACCAATAATGACATACGCGGCAGAAACGCAACTTGACACAGAGAGGACAAAAATGATGTTAGAACGAGCAGAGATGTAAACACTTAAAAAAATTGATGGTAAGACACTATGACACTAAGACATGAACTGGGTAAGAAATAGAAGAGTAAAATGGCATAATCTATAAACCGAATAACAACAAATAAGTAGTAAAGACGGCAAGAGACGGTTCCCAATAGGAAAAAGACCACGAAAAGGATGGAATGACAACTTACTGGCGGAATATTGAAAAACAGACAGAGTCATGTCTACATAAAAAGTAGAAGAAGAAGATTTTCCCAGTACCACCCGTACTTATCTATCCTGCCACATATGAAGACGCTCTATGGAGGACTTGCAAACCCCACATGGAAGGTAAAATTTTTAGTAAACCGAATCCAAACGAAGATAAACGAACAACTTATCCAGTACCTTCAATTCAGCAGCATCATGGACGAAATCATAAGTAAATTGCACAACACGAGAGGATATAGAATGGGAGGAGACGTGTTTACCATTCTGTACTATGCAGACGATGACATTGATAACGAGAACTATCTACAACGACTTTTAATAGGAGAGTCAAATCTTGAACTAAATCAAGAATCAATAGGACAACTTTAAGATCTATCACGACATGTATGGCAGGAACTAGACCACAACGTCAACAAATAAACACAGCAGAAATCAATACAAACGAACTTTTTTCATATAATAGCTGGAAAACAATCCTAGACACAGAAAGAAGCGAAATCATAAAACGCACATTCACGGTCCAAGATATTATTAACTTTTTATTAAAAAACTACACTTTGCGGATGACCAGGTAGTAATTGCCGAAGACATTTACGATCTTAGCTATATGGTAAGAAAACTGCAAGAAGAATATGAGGTGGCAGGTCTAAACATGAATATGACAAAATGTGAATATATCTGAAAGAAAGGAAAATAGCGCATATGAATCAGTGAAATTAGAGCAGCGACCCGCGCCTTAAACTCTCTTCTCTGCAAAAAACAATTCGACGAGAAACCAAAAAACACATTTAGGGTACTATAGTCCAAAGTATTACACTTTACGGGTCGGAAGTATGGGACGTCACCAAAGCTAATAGAAACAAACTTATGGCGGCAGAAATGGATTATCTGAGACGAAGCTGCGGTAGATCGAAACTGGAGAGAGTTAGAAACGAGCAAATAAGAAACGAAATGAAAATGGAGCGAAATATCAATGATGACATAGAAAGAAAACAATTAATCTGATTCGGACATGTTAAAAGAATATCAGATTACAGATGACCTTGAAGAGTACTGGAATGAATCCTCTCGAAAGAAGAAGGAGAGGACGACCACGGAGAAGTTGGTGCAATGATATTGACGAAGCAATGGTGGCAAGAGACTTAAAGAGGCAACTGCATATGACAGAAAAAGATGGAAATAGGGGCGGAGAAGCGGCGACATCTGTAATCAATCCTTTATTATATATATATATATATATATATATATATATATATAATTAATAATATATATATATATATATAAATAACTAAAATGGAGGGTAAACTTTCGGGAAAGCGTCAAAACAAGGATCAGCTAGAGATGGTATAAGCAGCTTGGTGTAGAACTTTATTCTATATGTGAAAATTTTCGGTGATATGTTGTCACCTTCATCAGCACCTAAATGGAAAACCTATTATAGTACAGTGGTGGAAATCAACATTTAAAAACCTACATTGAAAATGTTCAGTTGGTCCTAGTTGTAAAAAACACTGTCACAAACATGTTAAAATATTAAAAAATACATTTAAAATTTTGAATAAAAACATTACAAACAACGGGTAAGTTTTTCAAATACAAACACAACAAAAATCTAAAATTTACAACCTACAAAAACTACAAATAGAAAAGAAGAATTAATCTTCTTTTTTGATGACATATTTCTGTCAACATCCGGGTGTACATATGCAACGAGGTTATAATTTTCACTTTTGCACATCACAACCACATGGATACGAAAAGAAAGAGCCCTAGGCAACATAATAAGCAAGGAAATAAAGTCCCCTCTAAAGCACAGGTAGGTAATCTATGATGTCATGATAAGTTCCCCACATTTTCCAGTTTGTTACTTCTTGTCAAGTCCTGTTGAAGTAGAAAGGAATAAATACAACTTAAGTTTTCAACATCTTTCTTACAGTTCATAGGAGAGCTGCAGTTATGGATGTAGCACATTTCTATGAAGTTTCTCTTAAATTGGTTGTCAACCCTCTTTAGTACTGGCACATTTTCATAGTTAGCAGTGTGTCCAGTATTCTTAATATGTTGGCTAAAGGCTGTGCTGGTGGGCTTCCTCACAACCATCACTCCTGTGCAAAGCTATTCTTTTTGAAAGAAAATGCAAAAAAGTATTTTTGAAGTGTGTATATTTTAGGCAATTCCTAGCTGAGCGCTTTCGGCTTTACAAAGCCATCATCAGAGCTATGGTCAATTTTTTAAATACCACTACAAAGGAGAGATCTCATTTCCTTAAGTTTCACAATTATGATTTTGTAGGAGTTGGAATTTTTAAAACATATAAAAAAACATATAAAAGGTCGACACTGGACGTCACAAACACGTTAAAAAATTGAAAAATTTTTTGTCATGGTACGGGTTTAAGACCCGACCATCTATTGATGTGAGGACGTAGATATGAACTAGAAAGTAGATCTAGTTCTATTCAGTCTACGTCCTCACATCAATAGATGGTCGGGTCTTAAACCCGTACCATGACAAAAAATTTTTCAATTTTTTAACGTGTTTTGTGACGTCCAGTGTCGACCTTTTATATGTTTTTTATATGTTTAAAAATTCCAACTCCTACAAAATCATAATTGTGAAACTTAAGGAAATGAGATCTCTCCTTTGTAGTGGTATTTTAAAAAATTGACCATAGCTCTGATGATGGCTTTGTAAAGCCGAAAAGCGCTCAGCTAGGAATTGCCTAAAATATACACACTTCAAAAATACTTTTTTGCATTTTCTTTCGACTTGTCATAAGTGTGTACAAAAAAATATCAGTCTTTTGATTATTCTTTTTGAGAGTTTCATGGCTGGTTTGACCGACATACACTTCTGAACAAGAACCACATGGAATAGAATACACTACATTGAAGTTATCCAGTTTTTTAACTCTTTCTGTCAGGTGAGTAAAGTATGTCCCTAATCTTTTGTAAACAGAATTTGCTATCACTATGTTGAACTGTCTGAAAAGGTTTGTGATCTGTGGTGATAAACCTTTGATGTAAGGCAATCTCCCATAGAACACTTCTACTGTTTCTCCTTCTAGTGTTTGTCTTGCTGTGTTCTAACTGTTGCATATCTTGAAATAGCAATTTATTAAGAAGCATCTTAGGGTAGTGATTTTTTCTAAGGATCTCATACAATAATTTGATGTTCTTATTGTAGTTTGAAGGGTGACAAATTCTTTTTATTCTGTTTTTCAGACCTTTGATGATGTTAATCTTCTGTTCGTCTGGATGATACGAGTGAAAAGGCACATATCTACCTGAGAATGTTTTTTTTCTGTACCAATCTAACCTTACTGTATTGTCCTCATGTCTGGGTTACATATGTGTCTAAGAATGGAACACTATTATTTTCTTCTGTTTCAACTGTGAATTGTAGGTGAGTGTTATATGAGTTGAAAATGTCAAGAGTGTAGTTGATTTTGTCTGCAGGGACTGCACATATGAGGTCGTCTAACATATTGGTAAATGAAGGGGAACTGGAAATCAACTTCTTGAGTACAGTAGTGAAGTAGGGAGTTCATTACAATTCTGCCAAAGTAGGGGATATAGCTCCACCCATGGGTGCTCCTTTTATTTGGACATAGAATTCATTTTGAAAAGTGAAATATGTATTGTTGTATAAAAAGGTAATCAGTTTCAGGAACAAAAACTTTGGGAATTGTACAGTTCTGTTCAATAAGATGGTAATTAGTTGTCAGAATAGAAACTACCAGTTCAAGAGGGATGTTGGTAAACAAGGAAGTAACATCAAAACTCACCAAGACATATCCTGAAGGTAGTAAAAACCCATTGATCTTATTTGCAAATTCAAAAGAATCTTTAATTTTGTAGGTATTATGAGAAGAAAAAGAAGTGTCAATAATACCTGCCAGATATTTAGCCAAGGATTGAGTGGGGGCATTCTTGCAAGCAATTATAGGACGTAGAGGGCACCCTTCTTTGTGAATTTTTGGAAGTCCATAGTATGTTGGGGTGGTACCGGTGTAGTTGGTTAATTCTTTTTTTGTTTTGGTGGTAATATGTCCTTCTCCATGTAGTTGTTTTATTAGTAAGTTAGTGTTTCTTTCTACTGATGGAGTCAGATCTTTGGGGATTTTTTTATAGGAATGTGGGTCATTGAGAACTTCAAATGATTTGGTGATGTACTCGTTTCTGTCCATTATGACTGTAGTGTTACCTTTGTCTGCTCTTGTAACACTACAGTCATAATGGACAGAAACGAGTACATCACCAAATCATTTGAACTTCTCAATGACCCACATTCCTATAAAAAAATCCCCAAAGATCTGACTCCATCAGTAGAAAGAAACACTAACTTACTAATAAAACAACTACATGAAGAAGGACATATTACCACCAAAACAAAAAAAGAATTAACCAACTACACCGGTACCACCCCAACATACTATGGACTTCCAAAAATTCACAAAGAAGGGTGCCCTCTACGTCCTATAATTGCTTGCAAGAATGCCCCCACTCAATCCTTGGCTAAATATCTGGCAGGTATTATTGACACTTCTTTTTCTTCTCATAATACCTACAAAATTAAAGATTCTTTTGAATTTGCAAATAAGATCAATGGGTTTTTACTACCTTCAGGATATGTCTTGGTGAGTTTTGATGTTACTTCCTTGTTTACCAACATCCCTCTTGAACTGGTAGTTTCTATTCTGACAACTAATTACCATCTTATTGAACAGAACTGTACAATTCCCAAAGTTTTGTTCCTGAAACTGATTACCTTTTTATACAACAATACATATTTCACTTTTCAAAATGAATTCTATGTCCAAATAAAAGGAGCACCCATGGGTGGAGCTATATCCCCTACTTTGGCAGAAATTGTAATGAACTCCCTACTTCACTACTGTACTCAAGAAGTTGATTTCCAGTTCCCCTTCATTTACCAATATGTAGACGACCTCATATGTGCAGTCCCTGCAGACAAAATCAACTACACTCTTGACATTTTCAACTCATATAACACTCACCTACAATTCACAGTTGAAACAGAAGAAAATAATAGTGTTCCATTCTTAGACACCTATGTAACCAGACATGAGGACAATACAGTAAGGTTAGATTGGTACAGAAAAAAAACATTCTCAGGTAGATATGTGCCTTTTCACTCGTATCATCCAGACGAACAGAAGATTAACATCATCAAAGGTCTGAAAAACAGAATAAAAAGAATTTGTCACCCTTCAAACTACAATAAGAACATCAAGTTATTGTATGAGATTCTTAGAAAAAATCACTACCCTAAGATGCTTCTTAATAAATTGCTATTTCAAGATATGCCAACAGTTAGAACACAGCAAAGACAAACATTAGAAGGAGAAACAGTAGAAGTGTTCTATGGGAGATTGCCTTACATCAAAGGTTTATCACCACAGATCACAAACCTTTTCAGACAGTTCAACATAGTGATAGCAAATTCTGTTTACAAAAGATTAGGGACATACTTTACTCACCTGACAGAAAGAGTTAAAAAACTGGATAACTTCAATGTAGTGTATTCTATTCCATGTGGTTCTTGTTCAGAAGTGTATGTCGGTCAAACCAGCCAGAAACTCTCAAAAAGAATAGCTTTGCACAGGAGTGATGTTGTGAGGAAGCCCACCAGCACAGCCTTTAGCCAACATATTAAGAATACTGGACACACTGCTAACTATGAAAATGTGCAAGTACTAAAGAGGGTTGACAACCAATTTAAGAGAAACTTCATAGAAATGTGCTACATCCATAACTGCAGCTCTCCTATGAACTGTAAGAAAGATGTTGAAAACTTAAGTTGTATTTATTCCTTTCTACTTCAACAGGACTTGACAAGAAGTAACAAACTGGAAAATGTGGGGAACTTATCATGACATGCATAGATTACCTACCTGTGCTTTAGAGGGGACTTCATTTCCTTGCTTATTATGTTGCCTAGGGCTCTTTCTTTTCGTATCCATGTGGTTGTGATGTGCAAAAGTGAAAATTATAACCTCGTTACATATGACACCCGGATGTTGACAGAAATATGTCATCAAAAAAGAAGATTAATTCTTCTTTTCTATTTGTAGTTTTTGTAGGTTGTAAATTTTAGATTTTTTGTTGTGTTTGTATTTGAAAAACTACCCTGTTGTTTGTAATGTTTTTATTCAAAATTTTAAATGTATTTTTTAATATTTTTAACATGTTTGTGACAGTGTTTTTTACAACTAGGACCAACTGAACATTTTCAATGTAGGTTTTTAAATGTTGATTTCCACCACTGTACTATAATAGGTTTTCCATTTAGGTGCTGATGAAGGTGACAACATATCACCGAAAATTTCACATATAGAATAAAGTTCTACACCAAGCTGGCTTATACCATCTCTAGCTGATCCTTGTTTTGACGCTTTCCCGAAAGTTACCCTCCAAAGAATTGTATTCTTAGCGTCGTACACACACTCTATTTATATAAATATATATATATATATATATATATATATATATTATATATATATTATATATATATATAAATTACAGATTGAACGAAATAAATTCGGAACATAGGAATATAATGTATTTCGGCTCAATTCTGCTGTAGGTGGTTGGCCAACAAAATATTGTCAAATAATTATATTATAAAAATCCAATACTTCAGCGGGCTGCTGGATTCTGAACTCATAAAAATTGAAAGCTACACATAAATCTACGATTTATGCTGTCAAACCAGTTATAGTCCAGGAAATGAAGCATTTCAGCTCGCAATTTTTTCGTGCTCCCTGGATTGACTTGAAATTTAACAGAAGGTAGGTAATAGCCTAAGGATCAAAATCTATATCGAACCAAAGTGCGCCAAAGCCTAGGGGTGGTTGCCACCCCATCTCCGGGGTGAAATTTTTTTTTAACGTTTTAACTACAGGTTTCGATTAAAAAAGTGATTCTAAACAAAAAATGTGCTATACATTTTTTTTATAAAATGATATTTTTCAAGTTATCCGCGATTGAAAGTAATAACTTTTAGACGAAAAAATCCACGTTTTTAATCGATTTTTCGCGAATAATTCGAAAATGGTGCATTTTATCAAAAAAATTGTAGAGAACAAATTTGTAGCTTTTAAAAAGACAAATACAATTCATTTTTTAAAATGTTTTTGGGATATAATAGGAACCGAAATACGGCCTATCAATGTTCAGCGGTTTTCTTCAAATGCCAAATTTGAAAGATTCAAAATCAAATATCGGGAAAATGATGCATTTTTGGAAGAAAACTCACAAAACCTTTTTTAAAGAGCATAAATAGACCTATCATAAAAAAGACTCTAGCTCAAAAATTGAGTGAGTTATGATGAAAATAAGGTCAATACCTCATTTTTTAACGAAAAAATCATGAAAACAACACCCTAACCTCCTCCATAATTAAAATCGATCTTCACCCTTCTGAAATTCCCTTTGTACATGTATTGTTAATACGTCCAAGAAGTTTGACCCATTTAAAATGCTTTGTGTTAGAAAAAGTACAGCTTAAAGCGAGAAACGATTTACAATTTCATATTTTTTACCCTTCTTTTTTTAAATATGCCCGAAAATACTGAATATATGAAAAAAATAAAAATTACCAAATTGTAGCTTTTTTAATGACTAAAATTATCCTTCATTTAGATTTGTTGTACAATGAATATTTGGCGAGATATAGCCGTTTAAAGCATCGATTTACGATCAAGCACCATCTTTTTCGAGCCCTTTAAACTCACCCCATTTAAAAACCAAGGGTTCCAAAAAGATTTAATTCACAGATCCTTGTAGCTCTTAAAAACCTCTACAAATCGTTTTTGAAGAAACACTCTATCGTTAAAAATTAAAGGAAATACGTTAAAAAAAACCAGTGAATTTTTTTCCGGAAAATTCCATTAGTATAGTACAGTACATTTCGGAGCATAATAATCTACAAAACCGGTATATTAGCTAGTGGGGCGTTATACATTCGAAATTTTAAGCGTTCTTATTTTGAAATCCCATACAACAGAATAAAACATCTGCTCATATGTCTATGGCTTGGCAATGAAAATATCAGAGCAACAGATTGGGGATGGTATTCCAAAGATGGTTTGTTATTACCCGTACGCATGAACAAACAACCTGCACTCGATGAACTTTTGAAAATTATTTTTTGGCAATGCAAAAAAGGATGCGGTGTTTCATGTGGGTGCAGAAAAGTTGGTTTATACTGTAACTCTACTTGTTCTGGGTGCTCAGGTGAAGGGTGCAATAATAGTCCACCAATAATTGAAGATGAGGATGACATAGATCACGATGAAGATGTAATTGATGACGAATAAAATTAATATTATAATTGTTTTACCTATAAATGTAAATATTTTCAACTATTTATGTAAATGTATAAGAATATATGGTGCCTTTTTATGTTGATAAATTTTTTTGTATTTAATTCTACTTTTTTCAATTTATATCTTATAAATTAAGTTTATAAAAACTGCAATGTTGTAAAGGGTGATTTTCAAAAGTTGAAAAGTTGCAAAATTTTGGCAAAAAATTGTTTTCACCTATAGCACTCATAACAATTGATTTTTAAGGGTTGAAAATGTATGAATTTGTATTTTAAAGTATAAAAAAATCACTATTTAACTAATCCAAACCAAATTTCACTCATCTTAAGATTTATAATATTATTTTACAATTTTTGAAAATTAGGGTAGTTTTCACCCTAAGAACAATCAGGGTTCATCGGCATGACATAAACTATAAAGCAGAGGGTGAGTTGAGCTTAATTCCAAATTTTTATGCAAATCGTTCCAAGGTGAAATCATTTTCTTCGCATTACTAATTTTTTTATATTAATCTCTAATAAGGGTCGCTTTTTAAGGGTTGAAATATGATGGAACTTTATTCAAAAGCACGAAACTATCATTATTTAATTAATTCAAACCAAATTTTACCCATATTCAGGTTTAATATGTTATTTTATAATTTTTGACAATTACGGGTAGTTTTCACCCCTAAGAACAATCAGGGTTCGTCGACATGACATAAACTATAAAGCAGCGGGTGAATTGAGCTTAAATCCAAATTTTTATCCAAATCGATCCAAGGCGAAATCATTTTTTTAGAATTAGTAATTTTTTTACATTAATCTCTAACAAGGGTTGCTTTTTAAGGGTTGAAATATGATGGAACTCTATTCAAAAGTATAAAATAATCATTATTTAACTAATTCAAACCAAATCTTACCCATATTCAGGTTTAATATGTTATTTTATAATTTTTGACAATTAGGGGTAGTTTTCACCCCTAAAACCCTTCAGCGCACTTCGGTTCGATATAGATTTTGATCCTTGGGCTATCACCTACCTTCTGTTAAAATTTCAACTGGATACATGCAGGACGAAAAAATTGCGAGGTTTTAACTTTTTTTCGAGCTTCATTTCCTGAACTATTATCGTTCCTTAGACAAACCCGTCTTACGCAAACAACATTGTTGTGAGACAGATAGTTGAACGATATTTTATACAATGTCTATACCCAGGTATGGATTTATTTTGTCCAAGTTTTATATTGGTCCACTATTTCAAATGCAGTTCAAACAGACATGTATTAAATTGTATGTTCCGTTTTAATTTGGTTCAATCTGTATATATATATATATATATAATATATATATATATATATATATACATATATATATACAGTGTAGGTAAAATTTTAAGGTCGGTATGGTAAAATTTAACAGGATATCTAACGCAGATATAAAATCATATTTTCAACGAATTAGACAAAGATAACAATCATATTTCCCCTTCGTCTCCCCTCCTAAAATCCTTTTAACACTCATTGGCCATTGCCCATTAGTGAGACGATTAGTTCCGATCAGATATTCTCTGGTTCCGATCCTAATATACCTAAAAAACTAGAGGTGGGTCTTCTCGTTTTTTTAATTTTTATCGGAACCGTTTTTCGTAAACTGTAACTAGTTGATTGTTTACCAGTATTCAAATTAGCGAGTACACAAACATATTAGCTATTATCGTTTATGTGTATAAGTATTGAAATAAAAGAACCTAACGAAGGATATATTTATTGTAACTTGAAAAATAAATTAAATAATACAAATGGTACTTAAATAGTTACATTTACATTACACATTATTAAATCGCGAATCGTCTAAATTGACATTTAAAAACATAAGTTTTTCCACTTTTCTTGTTAATCGCGTTCTTCTTTTATTTAAAATTATACCAGATGTTAAACATGTGTTCACAAGGAAAAGATTTTGTTACAATACTACAACATTTTATGAATATAGTGGTTAAGTTACGATATACATGGCGATGGTTTTTTCACCACGGTAATGGACAGTTCCAATCTCCGTTCGAAATTGTTTGTGGGTAATATATCATCAGACAATTACATGTCGACTTCTTTTATACCTCTCGATACAGGTGTATGTTTAGATGAGTCATGTCCAATTAATTCATCAAAAATACACCATGGACTTAAGTCATCTTTATCAGTTTCTTTTTCTTGGACTGATTGATTTTCAAGATTAACTAAACTTTTCGTTTCATCCATTTTCCATAGTTAAAGAACCAGCTTTTAAAAAGTTTGCAGGGTGGATTCCTGGATATAAACCGCCAACAAGAAAAACTTTGTCAGGTTCATTACTTCAGGAATGTTATGTCAAAAGTGAGCAAATTATTAGATCGCAAGTTGTTAAAGAAGTAGAAAATATCTGTATTACTACTGACCTCTGGACATCTGGAGTAACTGAGAGTTACTTCGCATTAACAGGACAATATTTAACCGAAAATTTAGTATTCAAAACTTTTTTATTAGGCTGCTGCCATTTTTCTGGAAACCATAATCCAGAAAACAGCGATTACTGAAATTATTAATCAGTCGGGTCTAAAACGAAAAGTAAATTTTGCAGTAACTGATAATTCCTAAAATATGGTCAAAGCTATTAAATATGTTTTGTTTTATGATGATTGTGATTTATGATGATGATTAAATTTATTGGTGGGGGACGCACTTAAATGCTGTCGTGTACAAATAGATAAAATAAAAAGTCCTTTTTTCGACAATTCTGCAAAAAAACACATTTCAAAAAAGTACCTTATCTTCAGAAAGGCTTTTAAAGTATTAATTACAACAGAACACAGTTCCCAAACGGCCAATCCAAGACGTGGAAACTAGGAAGAACTTCACCTATTACATGTTAAAAAGAATGACCGAGTTAGAAGAGGCAACCCGTTCCACATTGGTATTAAATAATACAGACTTAGACTTAAACCTAATCTAAATAAAGAACACTGGATTATTTGTTCTCAACTTTCCCAAATTTTACGGCCGTTTAAAGAAATAACAAGTACAATGAGTGACCAAAAATACTTGAATGCTAGTTCAGTGATTGTTATGGTACGCTGCCTGCAAGAATCTTGCAATAAAATTTTAGCAAACGGCATACTTACATCCATAGTATATGACATAGTACAATTACTAATATCGGGTTTAGCAAAAAGATTTAGAGGGATAGAACAGAGTGGCACATTGTCATTATGTACATTTATGGATTCACGATTTAAAGTGCAGAACAAAACAAAAAGTTAAGAAGCTGGTTACTTCTATAATTAACGAACAAGAAGATTGTACTATTGAAAATCAACCAGTACAAGAAAAAGAAACCAATAAATATGACTTAAGTCCATGGTGTATTTTTGATCAATTAATTGGAGATGACTCATCTACACGTACACCTGCATGGAGAGTCCATTACAACGGTGGAAAAACCATCGCCATGTATATCCTAACTTAACCACTATATTCATAAAGTATTGTAAATGTGAACACATGTTCAAAATCTGGTTTAATTTTAAATAAAAAAGAATACGGTTAACAAGAAGTAAAGTAGAAAAACTTATGTTTTTATGTCAATTTAGACTATTCGCGATTTAATAATAACGTGTAATGTAAATGTAAGTCCGATTTACTATTTGTATTGTTTAGTTTAGAACAGAATATTTAAAACAGAATATTTAAAAATTGGAGGAAATACCACAGATCTGAGGCTTGAAAACGCAGTCATAAAAGGCTGCAACCAGTATAAATATCTAGGAAGCATCATATCAGCAGATGGCAGAGTTAAGATAGATGTACAAAACCGAATAACCCAAGGGAAAAAATGCATCCGAATACTGAATTCATTACTGTGGTCTAATAAAATAAAGATGCATACCAAACTTCGCGTATACAGAGCAATTGTAGAACCAATTACCACATATGGTGCCGAATGTTGGACGATGACAAAGAATGAACGAGATAAAGTAGACGTTGTGGAAATGGATTATCTTAGAAGGTCATGTCGAGTATCGAGAATGGAAAGAATCAGGAATGAGGAAATACGAAACCGTACAGGAATTAGAGATACTCTTTCAGATAGAATACAAGAAAGGCAATTACAATGGTATGGTCACGTGATGAGAATGGAGGAGGAGCGGTGGCCAAAGAAAGCCTTAATGTATGTTCCGCCAGAAAGAAGGAAAAGGGGAAGACCACCAAATTCCTGGAGAAGAGAAATTACAAAAACAATGCAATCTAGAGGCTTAGAAGAGGGAGATTGGGGAGATAGGAAAAGATGGAGGCTGAAATGCGAGAAGCGGCAATCGCCGTAGGACCCCCGTTATATGATGATGATGATTGTTTAGTTTATTTTTCAAGTTATAATAAATATATCATTAGGTAGTTTCTTTCACTTCAAAAGATATACACATAAACGATAATAGCCGTTATGTTTATTTATGTAGGTACTATCTTACTTGAAACTACTTTTAAACAATCATAGTTACTTGTTTATGAAAATTAAAATTTTTAAATGCTTTTTAGCATTCAAAAAAATTTAAATTTTTTTGGAATCCTGAGAAAACTAACAAATATTTTTGAAAAATTTAAATGCAGAATGAAAGATTACATTATTACCGAGGGCCGAAGGTCCCTTAGAATAAACAAAAAGTTTTTTTAATGAGATATTTGAAATTAAAAATCACACTAAATTTTGTTTTTTTTTTCATCCCTATAACTTATTAAAATAAACATTATAGAAGTTTTCAGGGACTTTCAGCTCTCGGTAATAATGTATTGTTTCATTCTGCGTTTAATTTTTTCAAAAATATTTATTAGTTTTCTCAGGATTCGAAAAAAATGAATGCATTTAAAAAACTTTGGCCCGAAATTTTGCTCCTACGCTGTTAACGATAAACTAGCACGACCCACCTCTACTTCTCGTTACTCGATCTTTTGACCAGACGACAATCTAGACTAGACGTTGCCAAATAAATTAGTGTATGAATATTTTTTAATTTGGCGTTATTGTATGCATGTTTAATTGTTTATTATTTCATATTGGGAAATTATTTTGATATTTAGATTTTTAGTTCGGAAATCGTACTTAAAATACGAAACATTAATAAATTTTATTTATATAAAACGATTTCCGAAATGGAAATCAAAATGTTATATTACAATTATTGTAAAGAAAACTTGTGGCATATTCCCAATAAAAAAAACAGTAACCTGCCATTTAAATCAATTTCGCCCAAATTTGATTGTCTTGAGCATTTTATCTTCTTGATAGAACATTGTTCAAATGCAAAAAAAGACAACAGGTCAAATAAAACCAATAAGTTTGGCAACGTTGAATTTCCCCTTTTTTAATATTTCCATTCGGCGATATAAAGGGCGTACCTAATATACCTCTCTCTTTTTAAACAGCTGTTTCTCACTCCATCTCACGTAAGGTCCATACCGACCATAAAATTTTTCCTACACTGTATATATATATATATATATATATATTATATATATTATATATATATATATATATTATATACTGGATTTATCATTCCAACAAAATTTTTAGAATAATGTGGCAAGAATTGTCATACAACACCAATTCGTCATCGGAGCGTGGAGGCATGACCTAAAAACGGAGGGACAGGAGTGTAAAGTAATTAAAGTTTGTCTAAAATCAAGAAGTAAAAAGAAGAAATCTCTTTTTGAAACACTTAGCAGACGACTGTAGAAGGTAAAAGCAGAAATATGTAATAAAACAATTTTTTTGTTTGGAAGTTCACTAAACGTTCCGTATCTTCTTGTTTTTACTTAAAAAAACCGATGAGAGCTTTACATGACGTAAACCTAAACATTATATGTAATTTCGTCTCGATTAAAGTCTTAAATACAGCATTAGAGATATATAAAAGTAACGTTGTATACATTCTTTGTAAATAACAATCTAGATTTAACAACTACCTTCTTAACTAGATTCGTGATGTTATTGAAACAGTGTTCTAGAGTTTGTACTCTAATTATTTTCAAATTACGCTTCTCGGAGAGAAATTCAACGTAATTTAATATACCAATTAAAGAATTCCATTGTAAATTGCTCACCTTTCAATGTTCAGATAGATGTGTGAATATTTTAAGATTCATCATGTGATGTTGAGAAATGCTAATCAGTATGAATAAAATGTAGTAATTTGAATTGAAAATTCACTGCCGTTTTTAAAGCAATGGTAAATATTTTTCCAGTTCAAGCGTGATTATTTTGTAAGGAGTGTTTTTTTTTAAACAAAACGAAAATATTTATATCGTCTAAAAAATGCATATGTCTAATTATATCTATCGCTCTATACATCTAATCGGTTTTCAACATCTATCTTTACGCAATGTCTGCTTCTGAAAAAACTGACAAATATTCATGTATTTAATAGCTTTATTTGTTGGCTTTCCAAGATAAAGTGGAATATTGTAGGACTGTCAGAAGTGAAAAGAAGAGACAAACAGTGCATGCATCCAAATTCTGGAAATCGCCTATACAATACAGGGAAAACAGACGAAACATATGATGGAGTAGGATTTCTTAAGTATTTCACACCATACATTTCAGCATAAAAGAGTTTCTGATAGAGTAGCTTATATTATAATAGACCTAGATAATAAAACCAAAACCATCATAGACTTCCGAAAGGCGTTTGACCTCATAGAACATTGGGCCATCAAAAACTCACTACAGAACGGCAGAATTGATTACAGTTACACAGAACTAATAACAAACATATACAAAAAATGCGAGTACCACAA
Source organism: Diabrotica balteata (assembly GCA_918026665.1). Classification (NCBI taxonomy): domain Eukaryota; kingdom Metazoa; phylum Arthropoda; class Insecta; order Coleoptera; family Chrysomelidae; genus Diabrotica; species Diabrotica balteata. The sequence continues at coordinate 136,201,153 of OU898280.1, forward strand.
TAAAATTGACGAACGAACACGCTACAGAACCAATGAAATTCGAAAGAGGAATCAGACAGGGAGACACAATATCGCCAAAATTGTTCAATCAGGCTATGGAAGACATATTAAAACATTAGAATGGGATACATACGGAATAAGAATAAATGGAGAGCTCTTGAACCACTTGAGATATTGCAGACGATATAGTCCTGATAACAGATAAGAAGGAAAAGTTACAGAAGATGGTTGAGGAACTAGATAGAAAAGCGACAGAGGCAGGTCTAGAGATGAACTATAGTAAAACCAAGACTATGACAAACCAAGAAGACCAATTAGAAATAGTACTCAAACAGAAATAAATTAGAGCAGGTGGGCAGAATACAATATACCTAGGACAGATAATAAAGCTGAACAGGGACAATCAAACAGAAGAAATAAAAGAAGAACTAGACTAGCATGGGCCTCATTTGGTAAACTATCATATTTTCTAAAAAATAAAAAGTTCCCTTAATATATGCGAACGAAAGAATCCAACCAGTGCATTTTATCAGTTATCACATTCGTTCACCTTTGTTTTTTCTCTAATCCATGATTTTCTTTTCCTGTCTTTAAGACCGATACCCAACATATGTCTTTCCATTGCTCTTTGTGTTTTGGATATCCTGTCGATGTTCTCCTTTGTGAAAGTCCATGTTGGTGAGCCATATGTGATAACTGGTAAAATGCACTGGTTGAATACTTTCGTTCGCATATATTGAGGGAACTTTTTTATTTTTTAGAAAATATGATAGTTTACCAAATGAGGCCCATGCTAGTCTAGTTCTTCTTTTTATTTCTTCTGTTTGATTGTCCCTGTTCAGCTTTATTATCTGTCCTAGGTATATGTATTCTGCCACCTGCTCTAATTTATTCTGTTTGAGTACTATTTCTAATTGGTCTTCTTTGAACGATGTATCAAGACAGGTTGCAAAACTAAACTTAAACGGAGAGGTCACACTCTCCGGCAAAAGATGAAAGATGGAAATAAGCGAATTCCACACTGGAGACCATGGGAAAAGAAAAGAAAAAGACGATCTTAAGAGAACGACAGGAAAGGACTGGATGCAGATCGCCCAAAATAGAGACCAATGGAGATTAACAGGGGAGGCCTATGCCCAAGAGTGGGCGTTTAAGGCTGATTAGATAGATAATAAAACCAAGATCAAGGTTATACAAGTGTATCCTCCCACAACAACACATCAGGAAAAGGTAGTTGAAATGTTCTACGAAGATTTGATAACAGTATTAGTAAAAACTGATACAAAGTATACCATCATTATGGGAGATTTCAACTCAAAATTAGGTAAAATAAGTAAATACCGAAACTAAAATAGGGATGCATATTGCGACACACGAAATGAAAGGGGAGAAAAATTATATAATTTCTTAGAACAACAAAATTTATATGCCACGAACACACTTCAAGAAACCAGCAAACCGAAAATGGACGTGGATATTTCCCGATAAAAAGACGAAAAACGAGATCGATTACTTCTTGTGTGGGAACAAAGACATTTTTGAAGATATAACTGCCCTCAATCAATTCACAACTGGCTGCGATCACCGCCTTTTAAGAGCAAGGATTCTTGTTAAACAGACGAAAATAGAAACAGGCCACGTAACTATTGTAATCAGATAGATTAAATTAAAATGCGACAGAAGGGAGATGAGTACAGAGAAGTGTTAAGAAAAGTTTTTGTAGAACATTATTGTTTTGTATAAAACTTAAGAGGTCGCTGGTTAAATGATTAGATAAATAATAATGAAGAAAAAAATGCAATATTTTGTTTGTAAATAAATTAGCGAAAAACAGCAAATACATCTGTGAATAAATTACAACATTAACTAGCCATACTCAATATTGTTGTCTGTACAAAGAACATAGACTTACCCTTTGAAATATTCTGATGTATTCGGAGGCCATGTGCAGCTTTGGACCGTCGCGACGTAGGGGACGCCCGGCGCCGAGGCTCGATAGGAGAACCGATCAAACTAGGTCCGTCTCGATCGCTGTCTTGGGATGAAATCCTTGTCTTTAGATTTCAGGTCAGAAAAGAACCCTTTGGCCACACTTCGAAGCGGTTGGTAGGAAGAGGGTATACCAATAAATCACTCTATTGTATTGCGATTTTGAAGGCTATAATATTAAGTTAATTATCACGGTTAATACAAAACTTAACACTTATGTGTATTGGCGGCACAAAATAACAAAAGAAGTCAAATTCTCCGTACTTAAAACATAATAAATGAGATAGCCAGTTTAACAATTTTACGAAATAACAGGAAGCAATATATTTTAATAAAGTCGTTAGAATACAACATTGAATTAGATCACATTACAGTACAGTAACAGAAAATATTAAATGTAAAAATATGAAACGAAATAGTATATACTTTCCCAAACAATTATTAATTGGATCTTGAAAAGCACTAAAATAGAACAATATTTGAAAGCCAGACTTTACGATCAGTCTATCCTCTCTATACTCGCGTATGCTTCACAGACGTGGACACTCACCAAGTCTAATATGGATAAAAATAGTAAAGGCACAAAGAGCGATGGTAAAATCAATGCTCGGGGTGAGACGTATAGACAAAAAAAGAAACAATTAGAGTAAAAGCAAAACCAAAGTAAAAGACGCAGGAGAATATGCTGCCAAATTAAAATGGAGCTTGGCAGGACACAATGCCCGACTGAAGGATAAAATATGTAACCACGAAATACAACAATAAGACATGGTTAGGAAAGAAAAGCAGAGGTAGACCACAAATGAGATGGACAGATGACATTAAAAAGATCGAAGGACACAATTGGAAGCAAGTGGCGCAAAATAGAAAACACTGGATTGACTTGGGGGAGGCCTATGTCCAAAATTGGATTACTTAAGGCTGAAGAAGAAGAAGAAGAAGAATTTGTCGGTTTTATATACTGTCGGTTTATTTTCTGGATGTGTGAAAACTCTAATAGTGTTTTCAGACATCCAGATTCGGAAAAAAAATTGTGAAGGGATTTTTGTTACATCCTTAACCAGGTTAAATAATACAAAACGGATTTTTAGGAATGTCGGAAGATATGACAACTATTAAATATTAAATTAGTTCAAAATGTCAAATTTGAGATTTTGAGCTAATTTTTTACATCTACTTCCGCCAGATTGGAGGGTGGTTCTAGTGTGATCTTTTTAGATGCCCTGCCAATTTAGTCTTTCTCTTTATAATATATATCAAGGCTTCACCACCTGATATCTATTTATATTTTTGGTACATCTCACAATCAAAATTAATAATCTCAGAATCCTGTTTTGAAATATGAGCAGATTTTCATCTGCCTTGTAAATGGTCCATGTTTTGACCCATTTGTTAGCACTGGTAACATAAGGGTTTTGTATGTTGTTGATAATATATGATTATTGATCACTGATGATGATGGAATAGAACTTGTTTGCTAGAGTTGTCCTTCGTTTGGATTCTTCCGTTATGGAGTTCTCATTGCAAACTTTTTTACTTTACAAAAAACGTTACACTTTTAGCCCTTACCAGTCTGATTAGTTTATCGGAGACGTAAAATTCGTCCATAGCCTCATACAATTTACTTCGTAGCACATTATCATAGGCTGATTATCAAAATCAATGAAAATGTGGTAGGTGTGGACATTGAATTTGTTGGGTTTTCCCGTGTTTGCCTTGGCATAAAAATCGGATTCGTTGTAAATCGACCACACCTAAAACCACTTTGATATTTTCCAAAAAGCTCTTGTTAAAATGCAGTTAGGTGACCATATTGGCGACGTTGCAAGTACTTGGAGGGGATACGAGAAACGATCGTGTGTGAGTAGTGGAGACATTTTGCATCTTTTACTGCACATTTCATAGATTATAGATTTCATAAATTCATATTGTCAATTGTCATATTTCATATTCGTTTTGTTTATTTACACCTTCTGTCACTGAAGAAAAATGGGATTTAGGAAATGCTGTGTTATAAATGGTAAAAATACAACAAAAAATTGTCAATTTAAGTTTTATTCGTTTCCAACTTCGAAGCACAAAGCTACTACAAAGAGAAAAGTGGATTTATATCATAAAAAAGCATAAGTAACATAACCTAAAATTATGCATTATTCTTGCGCCGATTTTTAAAGTCGGTTTGAAATAAATAATAAATAAAAGTTCACTTTTAAGTGTAAATTTTAGTTTCATAACACTCACTTAGAGTTCATTTTAACTCAAAAATCAAGTTTAATGTTTGAATTTTATTTTTTTGAAGTTTACAAAAATGCAAGTTCAAGTTTTTCTAAAGATGCATTAAGATATATTCGCTGTCCAAAAGTTTTAACTTTTAACAAAGGCTTAACCTGCTAATTTATGCATTAGCATTATTTATGGTAATTTATTTTTTTTAATTCTTCCACTCCACATAATTCTTCCATTCTTTTTTGACATTTGCCACTACTAAAGCTTTTCCCTTGACTCGTGCTTGGTTGAAAAGTTATTTGGTGATTTACTTTCTCAAATCCAGTTTTTATTATTGCATCCATATTAACAGTAATGCTGTAATTCAATAATATATTTATTTGTATTTACACTACATCAACGTTTACCTTTTAATAACATACCGACATAACCTCAATCTTACTTTTTCTTCTTATTCTTTTTTGGGGCCACGTCCTTGACAGTTATCCGGTAACCTCGATCTAACATGAAAGCGCAGTAAATTTGGCTGATTTACGACACCAGGTATCGCTGTTCCGAACTTGCACGGTCCCAATAGGATACTCGAAAATATTAAGGACGGTTATTCCTATCTATCTATCTATCTAAAGAGCCCAAAATCTATTCATGTGTTGAATATAGGCCTCTCCCATTTGTCTCCATTTGTCTCTGTCTTCTGTGTGTCTTTTCCACATTGGACCTACGCTTCGCTCAATGTCATCTTTCCATCTCATTTGCGGTCGACCTCTTGACTTTTTTGCAGTATCTGGTCTCCAGCGGCCAATTTCTTTATTCGATCTTCCATCCTGATATCTTTCATTATGCCCAGCCCATTTCCATTTTAATTTCAATCCATGTTCGACATCGTCTGTTGTTTCGGTTTTGCATCTTATCCACTCGTTCCTCTTTTTATCTCTCAACGATATTTCCAACATTTGTCTTTCCATAGCTCTTTCTAACCAACGGTTATTCCTATAAGGATTTATTCCACATTTCATCCATAATCTTACTATTATTTATGTATTTGATTAATAAGATATTTTCTTATTTAATCAATTCTGCGGATATAACGCCGCTTCCTGGGCCTTTATTATTTTTATTGTGCTTTGTTGCAATTTGTACTTCTTGAATTGAAGGAGGTTCTAATGGTAATATTGTTTCTTGTTCATGAAGGTGATGGATTTTCATCACCCACTTCTTTAGAAAGTTCTTTATAGTGTTCTTCTCACATATTTAATATTTAATGCGTCTTCTTTTATATTGAATATATGTATCTCCTTAGTCTTAGATATATTCAGTCTTGGTTTGAATTCTTTTCTTGCATTATTTACGGTTTTATAGAAGGGAATCCATCTCCTGCAGCCATAAGGAAGGATTGGGAACACATGGCGCGTAGATGATGAAGAAGTGCTTTATGTCAGTAAACATTCTTTTAACCTGCTCTAGTTTGAAAGTATTTATAGAAATATTAGACTTCAAATCCATGGGACATTTTAGGGGTGAATCACATATGTAATAACAACTTAGAAATTATGCCGCCCATTCTTATCGGTTCTCAAAGCATGGGTCTTCAATTAAGGGTTGCGTATTAGATTACTCACCCCCGCCCAGCCTAAATGTACAACGTTGCAAAAAAATCAATCTATATATCGATCCGAAACTTTATTTATGAATATCGTACTGTGTCAAGTTGTCGCCAATGCGGAAAAAGTTTTCCGAAAATAAAAAAAAAATTTCCTGCTTCTTGTACCAATATTTTTGTAGTGGTAAGCTTATCTTACCTGTAACTGATCTGATCGATAAGAATTGACGGCAAGTTGTTATTACATATTGTAGTATTGTTTTATATGTGATTCATGCTGGGTTAAAAATCTCCCATGGGATTTGTAATCTATATATTTGTTCTTATAATTTTAACAGTGTATGCAAATATTTTTGTGGATGTCTATAGTTATGTTCATCGTTTCTTTTTTTGTCTTTAATATATCTAATGTTTATAATGGTACAATTCTTGGAAAAATTGACGGAGCTTCTAGAAGGACTAGAACGAGTGAGCTTTGAGCAATGAATAAACCAAAAACAAAAATTATGGCCAATAAAAGAAATAACAAAGAGCTACGAATTACCAGAATCCCTAACATCAAAGTGGTGTATTAATTTTTATTTACTGGACCGCAAGATAAATTAACTAGTCGATCTTTAAGCAGCTGCATGTTACAAAAAGTTTCCCAAACATTGTTACCGAAAAAATCATCGCTTACTTTGGTCATTTGCTGTCTAGAGATGGTGTGGAGAAGCTGACATGCAGGGAAAGGTGCAAGGAATGAGATCCTGGGGAAGAATATCAAAAAGATATAAGGACGTTAAGTAAGTGTAGTTTTGCCTCAGTAGGTCTTTAAGATTCTGCGCCACATAAAAAGTCTAGGAAGACAGAAATTTTCCATCCTCATTAGCTGAAGACTTAGGTCGTCATGACCATGAAAATGCGTGATCCAATCGTACATCTCATATTTAAGCGATTATTATTAGGTCTGACTTTGGACTAGGTGTTCTTATTTTTTTATTAACAAACTGATAATACTGTGTAATTACTTATTCTAGTGATTCTCACTGTAAAGAATCGAAGTTTTGTTTCATTATATATTTTAAAAGTATTCACTAGTTTTTAAGAATCTATTAAACAATTGTAAAAGTAATACCGCCAAACGGATAGGACATGGTTTGACACATATTTATAAACAATGACACTAGCATATTAAAACGTTAACATACGAAAAAGTGAGACCTTGATTAACGGTGTAACTATTCAAATCATGTGTCAGTTGTACTGTTGAAAGTAGAGACAATTAAACTACCAATGAGACTTTGAAGTTGATCTACTGGCTTTTGATGTTTTGAAACAATTCTAGACACCTGAAAAATAATTGTTAACTCAAAATTGCTATCTTTTAATCATATATTAAGAATATTATATTAAGAATATTATATTAACTTGAGACTTATTGGTTAGTATATTTTCTGAATTTCCTTTAAAATTTAAACTTTTCTTAATCTCTTAACTATTAAAGCAGTCGCTGCCAAAAAATAAAAGTAATATATATAATAAAAATTTTTATACAGCAATAAAACACTGAAAAACTTTGTTTTCAAAAACTTCCACAAAATTTATTATAATATCTTATCACTACGGCTGTTTCAGCAGGGTGCCTTTTTCAAGTGATCTATTTTCGGTATGTGTTTACACTTTATAGTTTTTAACTGAATGGGTTAAGAATGGGAGAACTGTTTGTTTCAAATAGGTCATTCAAAATTATATATGTATTTTTTATTTTATTAATTTCTATAGATTCCAATAAAGATAGCTTAAGGCCTTTATTTTGGATGTGAAGAATTTGTAATTCGTCATTGAAAGACTGATTATGATCTAGAAGGTGAAGTGCGTATGTAGAATCTGTTTTTCGATCATTGAAAGACCTTTTATGTTCTGCTATACGTTTGTTAAAAGTTCTACCAGTTTGTCCCATGTAAGTTTTTGGGCAGTCGCCATATTCAAGTTTGTATACACCACTGTGTGTGTGTTTTTTATTTTGGCTCTTGTTGTTTTTAATATATTTGCCTAAGTTGTTGTTGTGTTCCAAAAGCTGATGTCATGCCTTGTTTTTAAGTGTTTTTATGTGTTGGCTTGTGAACACATTTTACGTTTTAGGTAAGTTATTGCCGTGTTAATATTAGTTAGTAAATACTTTAAGAAGGTAAATTGTCAAATAATCATAATAATCAAGGCATGGAAAAAATGTCGGTAAAGTTATATACAGACAGTACACCATACATGTCACAGCTACAAACTATGGTGAAGAAAACCAAAAGGGTTACTCCATCATAATCTAAGTCGGGGTAATTTGTTGAAAATCAAATATTGAGAATAGAACAAATATCTTTATCCAAGGACTTTTCAACGGTCCAAGTCTATCTGGAATGATATGACATCTAATGAGAAACTTAAATACGAAACAAGAACTGTCTAATGATACCAAATCAAAATAATCTCATATAATTGGAATTATGATTTTGACTGGGTAGATCATATGGGAACCCATTCAAGCTCAGTTGCCTGTTAAAGGGAACCAAGTTTCTCTATGACAATAAATGACTTAAAACAAACAAGCTTAACGTCAGACACTGTTGCGGGTAGGGAATTATTTGCAGAACCCAGCTTTTTGACATTGACAACTAACTGTACATCTCCCTCTCGCAAGATCGTCGTAGAGCACAAGTTCGCGCAAAAGTTGTGGATGAACCCTGTACAGGAAACTTGATAAAGGAAGAACTTGATTTTTCTCGAGTAATGTTAATTACAAAGAAGCTGGTATTATAAATATAAACAAATGAGACACTTAAAACTCTCTAATTTAAATCGAAAACATAACTTTTTACAAGATATTCATCTGTATCGCTGTAAATTTCCACAGTGAGGTATGGTAGGAAAAGTATCTTCTAAATTTATTAAACATTTATGTATTATTAAATAAAAGATCCAATTATTTTGCATTAAATGTGATGAATATTTCAGCAATCACAAACACAGAATGCGGATCTATGAATATTCTTTTTCAATTATGTATCCTTGTACCACACCCATCGCATAACAACAAACTATCACATTTATATATATATATATATATATATATATATATTATATATATATATATATATTACAGAAAATCTATAAAACTAACAGATCCAGAATACAGACCAACTGCAATAAAAAAAGCAAAAAAATGCCCTCCTAAAGAATGCATATTCCCGAACATCTAATCGAAACTATTTTCAAATCAAGACTCAATAAATTTTATAACAATACAACTAACAACAAACCCAACAGTATCAAAACCACTTATACAATTCTTCCATATATAAAAGGTTTATCTGAACAACTAACAAATCTTTTAGGCCAAACATAATATAACAGTGGCCCACAAAGGCAACAATCTCTTAAATAAATATTTCACAAAACTAAAAACACAAACTCCAAAAACTTAAAAAATCACATGTTGTTTACGAGATACCATGTACTAACTGTGAAGGTGTCTATATCGGTCAAAACCAGTCAACTGCTTCAATCCAGAATTCGTTCTCACAAATACGACAAGAACAACGTCACTGCGCTCACAAAACATGAAAGCGGGAAGAAGCATAAATTTGATTTGAAAACATCAGAATTTTAAAAACAGAAAAAAACAAAAAGAAGAGGGAGATGTACGAATCAATAGAAATAAAAAGAAACACCAACGCAATAAAGGACAAAAAAATATACACAAAACCTAAATAAAATATATTTCAATCTGATTTAAACAATAATAATACAACATCATAAAAAGCTCTTAAAGTCATAACATATCTCCACCTTACCTTTTTCGAAATCATCAACGATACGCCCATATAAAAATAATTATATACTAATGACAGTAACAATGAGATATCAGATATCAACTTTTATATGTCAGTTCGTTAATGTCTGTGTCACGTTTACGTTTTGGTAAGTCATATATATATATATACATATTTTACAATATCTGTTTGTCCTAATATATAGATATATATATATATATATATATATATATATATATATATACACATTTTAGAATCTTGACAAAGGCAAGGGTTCCTGCCGAAACGTTGATTGATTACAATAGAAAATAAAATCTAGTTCCACATGTAACATATCTTTATTGAACCTAAACCCAAGAAACATTAATTTTATATTAAATATAATACGGTTCAAGAAAACTCAAAACTACTATATACATATATATATAATATAGTTATATATATTAATATATATATATATATATATATATATATATATATATATATAAGGTAGTCCAAAATTTTTTGACTAGTTTGGAAAAAATATGTAAATACTTTTTTCTTTTTGGGTGTGGTAGTCAATAAAAAATAGAGCTTTGCTAAGGCGTACTATTTATTCTGAAATCCGAGCTTTCGGTGGTTATTTGCCACCTTTTTCAAGGTCTACAATGAAAATTACTGTGTTATAACATTAGGCTGATGTAATATAAAAGTTATAAAAACTTACCAGAAAGTAAGATTCATAGCATATAAAACACAACGTTAAATAACATAATGTGATCTGAATTATTGAAGGCATTAAAAATTTTAAGTTTTTAAAATTTTTAATGCCTTCAATAATTCAGATCACATTATGTTATTTAACGTTGTGTTTTATATGCTATGAATCTTACTTTCTGGTAAGTTTTTATAACTTTTATATTACATCAGCCTATGTTATAACACAGTAATTTTCATTGTAGACCTTGATAAAGGTGGCAAATAACCACCGAAAGCTCGGATTTCAGAATAAATAGTACGCCTTAGCAAAGCTCTATTTTTTTATTGACTACCACACCCAAAAAGAAAAAAGTATTTACATATATATATATATATATATATATATATATATATATATATATATATATATATGTTCGGATAGATTTCCGCGGTCAGATGAATGAAAATCACTAGGTTCTCGGGAAGAACCGCGTTGAGAATTTAATGCTCGACGTTTCGGCTCCCATTTTGGAGCCATTATCAAGAGGGATACGGTTCGGTTCGAGTTCGGGGTCTCAATCTGCCTACTCCCCTCACTCGAAACGTACCAGTATCGTGTTCTGTATTATAAATACAAGAACTGTCTCTCGGCACTGAGGTCTCAATCTGCCTACTCCTCAGTGTCGTCACTCGAGTAGGAGTAGGTCGTATCTCTATGACACATTTGTATCATTGTGTAGATCACATTTGTCCCCATTTTTGTGTAAGAGTATTACTAGACTCTCGTTCCAGTCTTTACGGATCTGGCTATTATGGAGACATCTATTAAATAGCTCTGTTAGTACATGAATTCTTAATGTCTTGGTTGTTTTCAAGAGCTCGGCAATTATACCGTCGTGTCCTGGAGCTTTATTATTTTTTAGTTCTTTTAAAGCTCTTTCTATTTCGTATTCCCTTTATATTTGGTAGTAGGTACTTCTGATCCCACGTTTTTTATTTTCCTTTTGACGTTCTCCTTTGTTGTTTCATTAGACTGGCCTTGCAAGCTGTACAAGGATGTGTAGAAGTCTTCGGACAATATTTGTTATTTTATATTTGTCCTTCTCTACCTTATTGTTGGCGTCTTTAATTTTGATGATTTTTTGAACTCCCAGTGCGAGTCTTAGACATTTTAAACCTCTGTTGTTTTCAATGACTCGCTCTATTAAGTTCTCGTTCCATTTTTGTATGTCGCGTTTTAGTTCTTTTCTGTTTTATTAAGTTCTCTATATTCTTGAGTATGGCGTTTGTTTTGCGCTAGTAGTGGTCTTCTTTCCGTCATTAGCTGTTTAGTTTCATTGCTTATTTTGTCTTCTTTCAGTCCTTGTTTTCTTTGCGACCTGTAGTCCTGCAGCGAGAAGGTTTAAAAAAAAATGTGTTATATGTTACATGTATATTGTAATTTGTTTTTAAAATTTTTATTATCTATCAATAGGAAAGTTATTTTTATATTTTAAATAAAGAAGTTTAACTACGAATTCCAGTACAAAATACATCTATTTGTTCTATAATAAAATTTGTTACATGCATATCGAACTCATTACGTAAATGATTTACTTATGTATACGGTATGTTGTCAAGTGAGTTTGAATATTTTGCTTTGTTGTCCGTTCAAATTCTTCGCATATTACAGGGGTCATTCCCATCTTCTTTATAGCTTCCGCGGTGCCACTAATTTGCATAAAATTATTTCCTTATTTTTTTATTGCCATCTTTAATTACCAATCAGTAATGTATGTTTTTAATTCTGAGCACAATAACTTTAACAAGTAGATAAGTACTATTTTAAACTGAATTGAATCACGTATATATTATTGGTTTAATGATATTTTATGTAAATTTCTTGCATTTTGAGACAATGCAGTAGGTATGCTAGAATTTACTCGGCCTGACTGATGTCTAAAAATAGAAGCCTTCTATTATAGTATATTAAATATTTTTTAAATATTTATACATAATGTTATTGGTTTATTCTTGAGAAATCAACAAGAAAAGGTCTTGAGATTCAATTTTGTGAATGTTTTTCTCACTTATTCATTTGGAATACTTTATTCAAGTTAAATATTGCAAAAATATTGTAGACCAGGGCGGACTGGCATCTGTAAAAAATCGAGTAAAATTTGCTTGTAAGAGAGGGCATTCGGATTTTTGCAGATACAGTAAAACCTCCGTTAACCGAAATAATTGGGGGGGAGGCCGTTTCGGATAATAAGAATTTCGGTTAACAATAACATTGTTTTTTATAGTATACTTGGTCAAAGTATTAGTATTAAAAAATACTATGAGGTGATTTTGTAATGTTTTCTAATAGTAAATACAGAATAAAATAATAAAATAAAGGAAAAGTTTAACATGCTTTTTTTTAAAGAAATCTTCTATTTTCTTTTGCGTTTTTGTTTGACAACAATGTTTTGCAGCTATATCTCTTCTCGTTCATTTGCAGAACGCCATGAGTTGGCCTCATTTTATTGTTCGACGAAACGTAAAGCAATCTGAAAATGACAGAACTTTATGAAATGAAAACAAAAATTAAGAACCAATTCGTGTCCCTAACTAATTAGGCCTACTGTATAAAATATCTCTAAGGCATTGAAAATCTAGTCGGCGGTCTCGTGCTGCCTGTTGTCTGGCAGTTGGGTCGTCATCTTCGTTGTCTGATACGCTCAGGTTGTCTGGATGAAGAACGATATCAATCCTGGTTGATGAATTCAGTTTCTGAGTAATCGGCTGCTAACCACTCACGTATCTCTTCTTGGTTAATTTCGTCACATCCCGGCAAATGTTTTATTAAAGGTTTAATTTCTTCTGCCGTTTCTTTACCATTTTCTTCTTCAGAATCGTCAATCAAAATCCCATCAAAAAGTTTGTTCCAGCATTTTCCCCAGTTGAAGATTTGATCTTGGCCCACGACTCAACACACCAATAAACAACATGTTTCATTGTTAAAGATTTGAGAATTTCGGGAACACTTTTGGATTCATTCGTCTCCTGTAATAACAGATGTCTTAAGAATGTTCCTCTATAATGTCTCTTGAATGTCTCTATATCCTGGTCTAACGGCTGAATTAAGCTCGTGACATTCGGTGCCAAAAATCTGACAATTGTCACCATTTTGTAGATTTTGAGGGTAAGTTGGCGCATTGTCAAGGAGCAACAATGCTTTGATGGAAAGGTTTTTTGATTTTAAAAAGAATTTTACGCTTGGGACGAATTCATTTTCAACAATTCTGAAAATAAAGTGGTCGACATCCATGAGCTTTTTTTGGCTTCTAAAAAAACCGGAAGTACTTTTTCGGAAATATCTTTTAGAGCTCTTGGTTATTTTGATTCCCCAACACACATATGCATTAACAGGAGAGTGAAATTAATGGAATTGTTTACGTTTTGCGATAAAAAATTAATTTTTATTGACGAAATTATTAAAATTGTCAGCCGTTTCGGTTTAAACGATGTTTCGGTTAAAAAGGGTTTCGGTTAAGGGAGGTTTTACTATATATATATATATAAGCGACGTTCCTACCTCTGCTGCTTCTCGCATTTCGACCGCCATCGTTTTCTGTCCATTCATTCGTCTTATTTGATTGTCTATCTCTCATTATGTGTCGTAAATTTTCTTCCCAGGCAACTGAAGGCCTTCCTCTTCTTCTTCTTTGTTGTGGTATGTAATTTAAAGCTTTCTTTCGCCATCTATCTTCATTCATTCACTTCACGTGACCAAACCACACTAGTTGTCTCGTTTCAATTCTGTCTACACTGGAATATACAGTATTTGTCCTTCTAATGCCGGTTCCAGACCAAGCAGACAAAACGAAAACACAATTCTGAAACAAAAACACGATAAACCGGCGACAAAATTTGTCGTCAAAAGACAAAACAAAATTGAGACAAACTGTCCACACCAGAACAACAAAATATAAAAACAAATTCAGTTGGTGACGTTGTTGTTGTGATTAGTGTTGGTTAACCATGTGGCGTTTTAATCAAGAAAAAAATGAAACTGAAGATTTATTGCTAGCCGCAAGTTTTTTTTTTGCTCTCATCATCATCCCAGGTTGCTAAAAGAAAACCCAAACGTTTTTGGATTAGACCAAGCCTAAAAATGCGAGAAAGTTGTTCGATAGACAAATTGTTAGTTCAGCTGCGAGCAGATGATATTGGACTAAGTGGTGAAATTCGATCAAGCTTCAAAAATTTTTTAAGAATGTCCACCGAAGATTTTGAGAATCTAATATGCCTTGTTGGTCCTGCAGTTGCAAAAAGACATACTAACTTTAGAAATGCTATGAGTGAACAGAAAGGTTAGCAATCACTTTAAGATTTTTAGCAACAGGTGATTCCTACCACAGCCTAATGTATCTTTCAAAAGTATCAAAGCAATCAATATCTGTAATAATACCTGAAGTATGTAAAGCTTTAATTAACAGTCTTAGTGGTTATGTACAGGTATGTTAAACTTTTTTCATTACTATTTTTTTGTTAATATCCCTTAAAATAAACTCCATATTTATTGGTTAAATGTTTAATACAAAAGAAGTTGACGATAGGTACATACTACATGCAAAATAATGACGAGTCTACTTGTTTTTACATTCAAAAAGTTCATCATCAATTTCGTTCGTTTTCTTGATCTGAATACTGAGAAAGCTCTGTGTCAATACTAGGTGGATGTGAAAATAAAGGTTGTGTGTTGGTGTTTGGTGGATTTAAGTAATAATTTTGTGGGTCAGCACTGGGTGGATTTGAGTATGAATGTTGCGTGTTGGGTGGATTTGAGTATAAAAGTTCAATGCTGGGTGGATTTGAGTATAAATGTGTGTCAATGCTGGGAGGAGTTGAGTATGAACGTGTGTCAATGCTGGGAGGATTTGAGTATGAATGTTGTGTGTCAGTGCTGGGTGGATTTGAGTACAAATGTTGTGGGTTGGAGTTGGATGGAGTTGAGTGAACATTTGTGTTGAGACTAAGTAACAGAAAAATACACTTAATTTTGATAAAAATTGTACATTCTATTTCTCCTACTGCTTAACTCGTTTTGGCACGCACACGCGTCCACACTGCGCCGACAACTTGTCGTCAAATACACAGACAAAACACAGACTTCTTGATCTTTACCGACCTGAGACGGGACCTGAAAAAGTTTTCAAATTTGCAAACAAAACAAAATTGTTCAGAAATGTCTCAACAAATGTTTTCGATTTGTCGCCACTTTGTCGCGAAACATGAATGTTTTTGTTTTGTCTGTTTGGTCTGGACCCGGCATAATATCTTTATTCCTGATATGATCTTTTTTGGATACACCAGACGATCTCCTTAGAAAATCCTTTTATACTACTTCTATTCTTTTTCTATCTTTTTTCGTGATCTGCCAAATTTCTGCCCCATAAGTCATAATAGCCTCTACCAAGGTTTGATAGATTGTTAATTTCGTTTCTTGATACTATAGATCCGAGGCCCTCTTTAGATACTATAGATCCGAGATATTTATATTCATTACATGTTTTTGTGTTATTAATCTCTAACTCTTGATCTTCTTCATCATCTCCTATTTTAAGATACTCTGTCTTTGACATATTCATATTGAGTCCCCATTTTTCATATTCTTTCTTTAGTTTTCTAAACCTCTAGTCCATGTCTTCCTCATCATTCGCTACGACTACCTGATTATCTGCAAAAAATAAAGTTGTTAGACATTTAACACCGCCAATGTCTATTCCCATTCCGGATACTTGTTTCCTCCACTGCTCTATCAATGATTGAATATATATTTTATATAAAGTTGGACATAGACAACATCCTTGTTTAAGCTGCTTTGATATTGGAAATGATTCAGATATAAAGTTTCCTTCTTTAACGACACTTCTTGACTTTTTGTAAATATTTGCGATAGCATCCACATACTCTATACTGAGTAAGATCTACTTTCGTCAATTTTTGAAACAGTTTTTTCAAAAGTACCCTATCGTATGCCTTCTCTAAATCTACAAACAATAGGTGGGTAGATAGATTCCTTGTCTTCCGTTTTTTGATTACCAGCTGCAGAACGAATGTACCATAAGTGGTAAAAGATGGGTAGATGACATAAGAGCAGTGGCAGGCAAACAGTGGATTAGATTGGTGCAAGATAGAGAAAGATGTAAGCAATTGGGAGAGACCTACATACAAGAGTAGATGGCAAATGGTTGACAAAGAGAGCTTATGTATCCAACATTCCAATCATCAGGGATATTTTGTCCCTTTAAGTATTTGTTAAATAGTTGAACCAACATCTCATGTAATATTTTGGTCCATACTATACCAACTCAATTGGGATGTCTCTAGGTGCTGTTTTACCGTTTTTTGATCTTTTGGCATCGCTTGAACTCTTTGACTGGTATCACAATTATTTGTGTATGTTCGGATATTTCTTCCATTTCGATCTTTTGGAATTTACATCTATCCTCTGTCAGTAAGACTCATAATGGTGTTTCCACTGTTTTAGATCTATTAACTGTAAGTTAGATTTTTCCTTTTCTTCCCTCCAGAGAGACTTTATCACCTTCCGCGCTTGCCCAACCCGTGTTCGTCCAACGAACTGCATATTGTTCTGCATACGTGTCCAACGTCTGCATATTCTCCGACCACCATTCTTGATTTTTTGTTTCATGTTTGTCTTTATATCCAAAGCTACGCTTGCAGCCTCATGAATGCATTTTTTAAGCTGCTGGTATAATTCTTCCGCTGGTATATTTTCTGGATCCACATTTTGTAATTTTTTGGCCAGTCGTAATTTGTAAAGACATTTCGTTGAATCTTCTTGTAAGCTTTCTAGGTTATATTTAGAGGATGATACTTCTCTAAATATGTTGGCCATAAGTAAACGATGGTTGGATCCACATTCTGATCCACGGTATACTCTTACGTGAGTTGTTTTTAGCTGGGATTTGACCCAGTTTGACCTTGGATTACATAGTCGATTATCGAGCGCAGATTTCTAGTAGGTTGTATTCATGTAAATTTGTGAATGTCTCTATGTTGAAAAAAGCCATTCATAATTTTGGGAGACATTGTTTCACAAAAATCTCTAAGACGCATTCCGTTGTCATTGCTTATTTGTTCCCCATATCTTCCTACGACTCTGTTATTTTCTTCTCTCCCTACTCTGTCGTTTAAATCTCCTAGTATAAAGATTCCACTGTTTTATTTAACTTCAGAGAGTATTTCATTCATCTTGTTGTAGAAATCGTCTTTACTTTCTGGATCTGCATCTCCATTTGGGGCATACACTTCGACAATTACGATGTTGTGTCTATTCTTTTTCATTTTCAGTATTAGCAGGTTGTTCATTTACTTTGGTCCACGATTTAATATTATTTTTATGATTTTTTAGAATGGCAATAGAGACTCCTCTCTTAGCTCTGTTATCTTTACTGACTCCACTGTAGATATGTATATATTCTCCAATCTCTTCATTTCCTTTTCTCTTTTTCTTGGTCTCGGTGAGAATACATATATCTATTTTTCTTTCCGCTAATTCTTTGAATACTTCTGCTTGTTCTTGTACATTCCATGTAGCCAATATCATTTTCCTTTGCCATTGCATTAGTCGTCTTTGTTTTGATCCATCCTTTGTATTCCTAGGGTTTTGGTCGAAATTTTTAGCATTTATTTCTTTTGACAAGGCATGAGTTGCTAGCCCATCGCCTCAACCCTCCTCCTTTATCCGGGCTTGGGACCGGCACCGGCATTTACTGTGGAGGTGGTTTTTATAAGGGTAAAAATTAAGTGGTAAAAAATTAAGGCAGTAAAGAAATCTCAATTTAATGTCACTGTATAATTAAATAATTTCAAATTACTTGAATTTACAATTATATGATTTTTTTCTAATAAGGGTAGTTTTTACTTTTTAAAGTTAAAAATCGACCCACGGCACAAGTCCAATTTTAAAGTGTGGGGTAAGTATAACCGAAATTCAAATTTTCATGCAAATCAGGGGAGACAAGGTACTCAATGACATTGTCTTAATTATAACTCTTCTTGAGCGTGAGATTAAGGGGTTAAACTGTGATAAAATCTTAAATTATGTTGATTAATGTTAATTGGCATTCATTCACTGCATTAAGAGATTATTATTTGAATCAACTACCCGCTTTAATTCACAATTATACGATTTTTTCTAATAGTTTTCACCTCTAAAAAATAAAAAGCAACCAACGGCATAAGTCCAACAGTGAAGTGGAAGGTAAGTAGAAAGTAACTAAATTCAAATTTTGACGCAATTCGATGGTGACACGAGAAATTACACGGTATCGCCGTATTTTACGTTGATTTACTGGTCTATCTATCGTCACTAATTTTGAAGAAACGCAAGTTTTTTGGGAGTAAACTGACTTAAGTAGATACTGTTAAGTAGACAGCATCACGATGTGTTGTTCTATATGATGTGAAAATCAGACCGACGTTTTTCAACTTTTGTCAAAATATCAAAGTGTGTCATTGTTTTGTGCGTGAAAAAGTCTTCATAAAATAACATTATGTTGATAAGATTATAAAACTACTATATTTTCACGTCACGATGAAGTAGGACATAAAGTTTGAATATTATTTAACATATTATCTCTCTTCGGTAGAGAAACCTCATAACACTTGGTATTCTGCACAATAAAATATTGATTAGCTCTTGTTGTTTATTTACTTTATTATGATTTGCATAATTGTTTGGAGATTAACCTTCGCTGTCAAGGTTCAGGTAAACGATTCTCTACAAA
Organism: Diabrotica balteata; assembly: GCA_918026665.1. Lineage (NCBI taxonomy): Eukaryota > Metazoa > Arthropoda > Insecta > Coleoptera > Chrysomelidae > Diabrotica > Diabrotica balteata. The sequence continues at coordinate 136,220,235 of OU898280.1, forward strand.
TATTTTTAAACAATTAAAATTCCAGAGAATCATTGAATTGTGAGCGCAATTACTATTATGAACCTACAGCTAACAGTGGCAGATGGTATTTGTTTGAACGTTTTATAGAACAGTAAATAGGACAATATATTGGACTGAGGAGATAGCAAAACGCACGTTCAAAAATCAACCAATGAAATAGTTCACAATAATGATCCGTGGTTTGATTTAAAACAAACCATTTAATTCGTTCAGAGTCATGTAAAATTCCTAAAATAGATATTATTTTTATATGTCATCCCAACCGTTCTTACCTAATTAGCTTCTTCTTCGCGTGCCATATCAGAATTATCCGACGTTGGGGATCACCATTGCGAAGGCTTCTTGATCTTCTGCGATATGGAATAATTGTCCTGCATTTGGTATCTTAGTCCATTCACGAATGTTTTTTAACCAAGAAACTTATTTTCTTCCTACACCTCTACGGCCCTCTATTTTGTCTTTAAGAATCAGTTGTAATATTTTATATCGACTTACTATATGTCCCGGATAAGACATTTTTCGATGTTTAACAGTCTTTAGCAGTTCTCTATAATTATTGACGCTCCTTAGTACTTCTTCATTAGTTTTTCTTGCTGTCCAAGGTATCTTCAGCATTCGTCTATGACCTACATTTCCAATGCTTCAATTTTGTTCATGATCGATACTTTTAGCGTCCACACTTCTGCACTATACAAAAGTACAGACCAAACATAGCACTTAACCATTCTTTGCCTTAGTTCTAAACTGAGATGCTTATTGCAAAGAAAAGACTTCATTTTCATAAAAGTAGTTTTAGTCATTGCTATTCTACGTTTTATTTCTATGTCTGGATCTAGTTGGTCTGTTATCACAGTTCCCAAATATGTCATTTTGCGAACTTTCTCAACTTGGACTCCGTTTAATTGAAGTTGTGCATCGGGATGTGGGTCACGACTAAACACTAAAAATTTGGTTTTGTTTGAGTTATTTTAATGCCCATTTCCTCTCCTACCTCGTGAATACGATCAAGCAGAATTTGAAGACCTTCAATATTATCTGATAGAATTACTGTATCGTCTGCATATCTAATCACATTAAGTAATTCCCTGTTGATTTTGATTCCGTATGATTGTCTCTCAAGTGTCTTTTTCAATAACTGGTTCGAGTAAACATTGAACAATGTTGGCGACAAAATGCAACCTTGTCTGACTCCTCGTTGTATAGAGATTTCATCGGTGTAGTTATCTCCAATTTTTACGATAGCTGCGTGATTCCAGTACAAATTTTTAATGACACGAATATCCTTGTCATCTATTCCGATATTTTTCAGTATTTGCATTAATTTTACATGTTGTACTTAATTAGCAACTGTGCAAAAAAGCTCTGTAAGATTTGTTTAAAACGTAGTTAATGTAAATGTGCTTTCTTTACTCAGAAGATTCTTCTTAGAAGACTCCTTTTGTCAGTTAAAAATACTTGTCTTTTATATAGTTTTCCTAATACTGCTTCATTGGATATTATGGTTCTCCTAAGGAATCCTGAGTATTTTTTATAGATATATGTTTCAAAGGCTATCAACAAGATCAATATAACAAAGCACCAGGTCCAGATATGATAACAGCAGAAATGCTTAAAGCCACAGAAGAAACCGGCGTAAAGTTACTTCATCTATCTGTAACCAAATATGGCATTCCAAACAATGGCCTGAAGACTGGACAAAAATCTACAATAACGACCATACATAAAAAAGGCAGCTTCATAAATGCGACAATTATAGAACTATCTCTCTTATATCCCATGCCAGCAAGATAATGCTACATATAATCAATGAGAGATGAAAACATTCCTTCAAAGAGAAATTCCACAAGAGCAAACTGGATTTACCAAAGGTAGAGGCACTCGAGAACACCTGCTGAATATAAGACAGATAATCGAGAAATATAGGGAATTCAACATCCCACTATACCGTACCGTACCGTTTTATAGATTACCGTAAAGCGTTCGACAGGGTCAAGTGGAGACACTTATGGCGAATACTAAAAGAAGTAGGCCTACCACAACATCTAATTACGCTTATAACGAACTATATAAACACACTACTGGATCAGTTAAAGTACTTGACACACTTTTGAACAAGTTTCATCCAGAACGGGGTGTCAGACAAGGATGTATACTATCTCCACAATTATTCAACATATATGGGGAGTATATTATGCGAAGAGCACTTGAAGGAAGGGAAAAAGGGCATGGCAAGAGCTGATGGAACTATACGACTGATCGAAAAACGAAAGTCAAATATTTGACAACAATCATCTACACATAACCACAATTGACCGTTTCGAGGTTGTGAGCTTTACTTATATCTGGATCATTAATCATATCGGGATCATTAATCACAAACACAGGGTCATTACAAGAAGGGATTTAACGTAGATGTGATCTAGCAAAAGTTGCCACAGCAAAAATGACCAAAATATGGAAGGACTGTCAAATTTCAAGAGCGATAAAGATGAGGTTGATCAACTGCTTAATATTCCCAATACTGACCTACGGATGTGAATCTTGGACTCTGAGACAATCGGAGAGAAGAAAGATAGACGCCACTGAAATGCTCTGTTGGAGACGAATGTTACGAATTCCTTGGACCGACCGTAGAACAAATAATTCAATTTTAAGAGAGCTAAAAGTTAGCCAACGACTCTCTAGTAAAGTCCATCTCCAACAATTAAAATATTTTGGGCATGTTACGAGAGCAAACACAGAAAACATGGAAAGATTCATAATACAAGGAAATGTAGAAGCCGAAGATCACGAGGAAGATCTCCAACAAGATGGATATATTAAATTACAGGAATATGCCAAAGACCTATTCATGAATTAAAAGAGATGACCAGAGACAGAGATCTCTGGAGACGGACAATTTACACGACATCACGTCTACCACTACATTCCCCTGCGGGGTCAGGATTGAAGACAGAGACGTTTCAAAGCCTTAACTTTTTTGTGGATACATTTTTAGGGTATTATAGTGAAGTACTGGAAAAATATAGTTTTTAAGTAGCTGAGCTTTGATTTTTGTTTTAAGGTAATAGGTGCAAAATAATTTACCTTACCCAAAAATGACGAATCTGACCTTACATATTTCGATTTTTTAAGAATATTAAATTTGTTGAGTTTGTTTATAAAAGAGATTTTTCCATACATGATCATTTATTTTGTACATTTAATTTAAGTCAAACCACAAACTACTGTGTTTAACTTTCTCTGTGTTTCAATCAAACTTTGTGTAAAATTGAGATCTATGTTCCAATATCTATGAAAACTATACAGCGTTTGAACGCTATTTAATTAAACAGCAATTTATAACAACAAAACTAGCACTCTGGTATTGAATTCTGCCTCGATATCTTTGTTCGATACATACTAAAATTCGATACATTTTTGGTTTACCCCTTTCGCTAACGCTCGAGTTTGGAGTTTTCCACACGTAACGAATAATAGTACTAATTTTGTTACATAACACTTTAAAAATTTAAGAATTATCACATATGAAGCTTCATACTGACAATGTGGACTATCGATGTTTATGGATATTTTCAATCTAATGGATATTTGAAATATAATTATGTATACAAAAGTATGTTTGAAATATTATTGGTAGACCTTCCAAACATTATTATCCAAACTCCTTTTTTCGTCTTTCATGAGAGAGGTTTTGAAAGGTAGGTTCTGCATTCCAGCTTCGGTTATGCAGTGACCACGATAATACTACCCAATGCAGAACGATTAATTACTGACCTGACCACTGGTGGGGACTCATTTGCTCGCGGTTTTCTCGCAATTTCGCACTTTTTCCACTGAATAATGCTTAATCTATCTATCTGTCTTTTCTATTCTATCTTTCTCTATCTCTTCTGACCTTACAACTAACGCCTGGGCAGTCTGTCTCAGCTCGAATCTCCTTTCTTCCTGTTTCACTGCGCCATTCTCCCATCTCGTCCCATTCCTATTGCCACAATATAATGGACCGATCTCTACTTCTCTTCTTTTTTAACGTTTCCTTGCTGTCTTCATTTATTCCCTTATAATATATTTTTCTCTTTCCTTCGCTAACACGTGCATGGGAAATACTTCTCATAGCCTCGACAGACACAGTTCTGTGTAAATAGGTTTATCCAAACCTTTCTTATTTAGTTTGTAAAACAACTTTTATAAAAAGAAAATCCTTTATCTTAAAAAATTAAATGCCGTTTTAGAATATCATTTTTGTTGCCAATTTTTTAAATCTCTACCTATTACAATGGACCCCAATTTTGTGTATTGTTTAATCAGTTACCAATTTCTCATCTTGAGTCATCTTCTGTTTGCTAAAGAAAAATTGCATTCTTTATTGCTGACAGCATTCTGATAATTAAACATGTAGTTGCTAGTAAAAAATGAGATGGGTTTTCTGGTGATTAACCAAAATATATTTTATTAGTGTGGTTGTAAAAGTTTGTAGATATATTTAAATCAATGTAGAAGCTGCGAACCAAAATATAAAATAACCTCAGATAAAATTAAGGTGATCTGTTTGTTTTATTACAATATCTCTAATATAGAGAAGAAGAACATAGTTATATCTGCCTAAAAACTTTTTTCATCAGGCCATGTGATGAAATCTTTCTTTAAAAACAAGTAACAAAAAAATACAACACGTTTAGTATTTTATTATTTTTATGATCTATAATCCAGTGGTCAGAGATTTGACCGCTAACAATCATACGAACAAGCTGAATTTTGCCGAGAAGATCAATTTTGGGACCTCAAAAAAGATGCAAAAAGTTTACCACTTTAACTCCCGGAATTCCCACTAAAACCTCCCTCATAGAGGGGTAAAGTTGCAAAAAACTTTTTAATCAGGAATCTGTACGCCGTGGAAAAAAATGTTTAAAATAAAAAAAGTAGCTGAGGTAATTTTGAAACAAAACTCTTTATTAGCACTTTTGACGTAGAATGCACCGTTCTCTCAGAAACAAAGCTCGAAGCGACCGGCGATTTTGAATGTCATGAATTTAACTGATTTAAAAGCGAAGAGTGCAGCTTTTGTATAGGATTTTTGTACTTTGTTGCAAATGAAGTCAGTTGTTATAAAGCTGTTCAATAAATAAACTTTTTGTCATTTTTTACGATTCTCTTGTGATCATTAAAATGTATCACTTTCATTGATCCGTCTTAGTGAAATTTACATTATTGGAGACGAGATAATACGAAAATTGAATTTTGATTTTTGACACTAAATACGAGACATTGAAATATGACTAAAAACGCAGTTTTAAGAAGTTTTTTCATTGGTAGATGCATTCAGTGAAAAGCTTGACCAAAGCCTGAATAATTTTATAGTGCTTCTATATAAGTATTCCAATATCATATTACAGTAACTTCGATCCTGCCAACGCTATTAGCGATTTCCCAAAGAGCCATTCCAGCCTCTTACATCACCATTATTCGTTACCTTTTAAATTAACATGGTGAACATTCTTGGGCCCAGTAAATTCCTTTTCGGATTGTTATGAAACTTTAGTCACTTAATGCATTATATAAACCCAGTTTATTCTCAACAAATTATTGAAATATATTTATATTTACTGGTTGTTACATTTTCAATTCCAGGCAGTATATTATTAATCATCCCTATACACGCATTCTTAACCGCATTTAAGGAAGTTAAAAAGATAATGATTTGTAGTGGGCATGCTGAACTAATAACTAGAGTTTGTTCGCAGAGCTTCGAGCTGTAAATAGGAGAAAACCTAACCACAAATAATACTAATCATAGTTAAGCACATTATTGCATACGTAGGCAGTAATAGAGACTATCAGACATGTTGCATATTATCAAGGTGAATTTGCTTAACTTTATGATTGATATATGGTAGAAAAAAGAAAATACCAGCTCGATTTGTATACAGTGGGAAATCAGCTGCGCCATATATCATCATCCATATTCTTTAAGTGCTCTAACATCTTCATTATATTGCTTTGATATTTTAACAAACTGAGTAATGGTGAACTGGAAGGCCTGTACTTATTAGGAAAATTGCGTGCATAAATCTTATTCCACTGTATCTGTTATTAAAGGTAAATAATATTGATTAATGTTGCACAATTGTAATTTTTGAACTTTATCATTGTCAAAAATTGTTTTAGAATTTAATTATTCACCATCAAGGAAAACAATTTAATATTCGACAGATACAGATCTTATTATTTAAAAAAAGCTAAAGCAAGATTTTGATTTTGTGCATAAATTCAGATATTTGAAAACAATATATATATATAAATATATATATATATCTATATATATATATATATATATATATATTCTTAGAAAGGGCTTTAGTGACTATGTGAGTAATATATACGGATATATTGGGTTTAGTAGTCAATATATTGGCCTTTAAGTAAAACTCTTTTAGGTTTGCTAAGCTTTCGAGTTTATTTTACTCTTTTTCAAAACATACTAAAAATTAACATAAAAAATTTACATTAGAAAAATGAAGTTTCTTATGTCTTCAATAGGCTTACCCTTGTGAAAATTGTCTTTTAAAATTAGCAAAATTTTACATTTTGTCATTATGTCATTAACATAATGACATTAAATTTGATTTACTTTTTATTCCTGTCAAAACTTATTACTAAGGTTTCCATATCTCTTCTATTTTTTATATTTATTTTAGGTGAGTTTGACAGAGGAAGTGTCTATGTTTATGCAAACCTTCATTGCAAATTTTGATATAATATTACAGTTATTAAACAATCAACAGAGTTTATGTTACTAAGTATTTAAGAAAGAAAAAATACAAATAAAAATAAATTTTATCTCATTTGAACTTGGAATAATCCCTTTCATATGCGTTACTTTTAAGAACTTTTATATTGTTATTCTTTTATTTAAAAGAAGATTTACTGTATATAGCACTAAGATTTTCAATGTCTTCTCTTTTGTTTAAGGTGTTTTGTGTAGTTTTAATTAAACACATTTCTAGAAACAGTCTTTTGTTGTAATTTCTTTCCATTCTCAATATTTCTGTTTCAATACAATGTTCACTTAATGCACAGGCTTGTGTACTTTATTCAGATTAATATCACTCTTGTGAGATGTTAATCTTCCGGACAAATTTCTGGACGTTTCTCCAATATATATTCTATTATATATATATATATATATATATATATATATATATATATATATATATATATATATATATTATATTATATATATATTCTACTATATAACTGTTTTGGATGGGTTGGAGTCAATAAAAAGGGGCTATTTGTTGACTATTTTTTACTCGAGCTTTCAATTGTGATTACAATTATTATCAAGAGCTTCTAAAAAATACAAAATATCTTACAAAGTTAAACTAGAAATAAAAAATTTTTGTTGACTCACCAAATAAAATTAGTTTTTTATATAAAACTGCTGCTTACATATTAATTCCAAAAAATATTAACAAAAAAATGCCCTATTCTAATAAATGTTTCTCTGAAAAATTTTGATTAAAGTTTCTTAACAAAAAAATTGAATTTGTAAACAAAAATTGAATAGCTACAACCAGCCTAAATGTCATAAATACTAACTTAAAAAATTTTATTTTTGACATATTGTCAAAAATTAAATTTTGTTTAAAAAATTCTTCTTTGTTTAGTAACAAAAAAGAAGAAGATTTATTCACCATTGATAGATGCCCGTAAAAATGTAACAAATACATGGAAAATTCAAAATGTGATATTTTACTGACTGCATACATAAATTACATAGAAATAATATAATTATAAATTTTGCTTAGATTTTGAATTTCTGACCTTTTGTTTAAATTATTATCACTTTTGCTAATACAAACCATTTCCAAAAAGTTCTTTTAAATTTATTACTTTCACTACATAAAAATTTTAATATTAACAAAATCCATAATATGGTCTTTGTCTATTACATGCTCGCAAAGCACAAGATGGTTTCGTAATTCTGCAATCACTCTTGTGAGAAATAATGCGATTTATTATATGTATTATATGTAGATTAGACCACGTGTTCTGTTGCTTTGCTAATTTTTATTAAGTCTCTAAATGTTGTTAGTTATTTGATTGTTTATACAATATCACCATATGATGTCCATTTAACTGAGTTTTTTGTACTAACTTTTTAATACCATTGACAACTACATGTCTTTTTAAGATGAACTGATGATGCTATCAGAATTCGATAGCGAAACGTCTTCAAAATAGATGAAGTAGTATCAACTTTGTCTTTATTTCTCCACCTAGTAGACCGATATTTGAACCCACCACTCGTCTGAGTGATCCTTATTATATATATATATATATATATATTATATATATATATATATAATATATAATATATATAATATATATATAATTAAAAGGCCAAATATATGGCCTAGGAGACAAATTCGTTAAACTTCCCGTGCTCGAATCGTTATCACTAAAGTGTTATGATCATTTCGGCCTATCCCAGCCATCGTCAGACACTTGGCTGATAAAAATTCAAACTCGGAAAGTAAAACGAATGTCTCCCAGAACTTCACTACAGCGTAGTTAGCTTACAAAGGCGCCACCTGCTTGGTGACCGAGAACGAAACGATATGTAATATCGTTTTATGTATCCTTTGTGCTATGCGAAATGTGAAAGATTAAATCTTTTACCGAAAGCCGCTATCGCTTTATTATATTAAAAGGCCAAATATGGCCTAGGAGACAAATTCGTTAAACTTCCCGTGCTCGAATCGGTATCACTAAAGTGTTATGATCATTTCGGCCTATCCCAGCCATCGTCAGACACTTGGGCGAAGTTTCGTTTTACTTTCCGAGTTTGAATTTGTATCAGCCCAAGTGCCACTTGTAAAAACTGAAGTAATTATTAAAATGGTTTAATAATATAGTATTGGTGTTTACCTACAGTAAGACAATTTGTAAAAACAAAATATGCTTTAAAAAATACATTCAGTAGGTATGTCTTTATACCATTATTATAAAAATATATTTACTTATTTAGCAAATTTAAATTAACTTTGCTTAAATTAGCTTTGCGGGACAGCATGAGACAGGGAAAATAGCTGCGTGACGGGACAAATGGACAAGTGCGGCAGCGGTAGGGTACAAGAGCCTGCCCCACGTGAAACCCAACTGCGAAGTTGCTCAGTCAAAAAATATGAAAAAAAGTATTTATTGTTTCATTGCAATTCCATTCATATTTTAGGTAGATAATCATTCGTATTCACCTTTTAACGTTACAGTTAGTTATAAATTCCACACCGAAGTGTAATAGGAAACTAACTATCTCGAATAACTTTTAGCTTACGCATCTAAATATCTTAAAATATCGTAAGCAAATTGTTTCACAATAACGATGATTATAGCCTAGAGGTCGGGACCGAACACCTTTATCAATATGGAAATTTTAGTTGATGCAATAGGTGTTAGGAAATAGTTAAGTATAATCCACCAAAGAAAAAATATTACACCTTTTAACCTATTATAAAATATTGACAGTTTTCCGAATTAAACAAGATTTGGATAATAAATAAGTGATTATTTCTAACAAACATTCTATAAGGTTAAGCCATTATGAGATGGTTGATGAGTAGGTACAACAGTCAGTGATATATGCTAATGCTACGGTTAAACTATCCACACATCGTTATTTTTGATAAAAATTTTATTTATGTTATGGACTGGTTTTAGTTTTAAATTTATTCAAAATAGATAATCAAGAGTAGGGAACATATTATGTTTATGTATTTTGTTTTTTTATCGGTTCCTAAAAATAGCCTATGCTGTATTATTTATAAATGGAGTAATAACGCTGGTCTTCAAGATGCTAAAAGTATTATGATAGGGGATAACACTACAATCTGCTCCATGGATCTGTACCCGAGGATCATCACTTACAGTCTAAGAACTGTACAAACGGCCGCTTCATATATCGTCTGTTCCAAAGACCTGTAACTTTGCATCAAAATATCCTTCATTCAGGACACTTTCACTGATCCAAATTGATATTTGGTGGTAACATCTATCGCCAATAGATTGGAGCCTTTCGAAACGTGGACTTACAGAAGACGTCTTAGAATAAGCTGGGTGGACAGAGGTACAATCGACGTAGTATTGGAGATAATAAGAAAACAACAAACAATTTCAACAAACACTCAAATTTTTATCAAAATTAGAAAGATGCAATATTTGCATCTTATGGGAGGTGATCGCTACGAACTGTTGTAATTGATCATGCAGGGGAAAATACAAAGTCGAGGTAGAAGTCGTGTTTTCTGGCTAAACAATTTAAGAACGTGGTTCAACTGCAATTCTACGGAACTGATCAGAGTGGCGTATTGAAGATTCGAATCGTTATGATGAAGAAAAGAAGACAAACTATACACAATATAATTCTCCCATGCTATCCACACAAAACATAGTCCTCTTCCACCGTCGTAAGGGGTGGTTTTAGACTGGAGACCAGTCTCATTCCCTCATCATTCAAAATGACAACCTCTACTATTTTATCTTGATCTCGCTTTCCACATAATATCCATCGCTGTTCCACATTTATTGACATTGATTTATAAGCATTATAGGCAATTATTGAGAAATCTTTAGAGTATAAGTAAACCAGCATTTCTGTGTCTAATTGGAATAAAGAAAGCGTTTGATAGAGTATATTATAATCTATAATCTCTTCTGTATAAAAGAGAAGTTTCCCTAAATATTATAAAAACTATCGAAAACATCTACCAAAACAACAAAATGGAAGTCAGAATGGATAGACAAATTACAGAATAAGAGAAGGGGATTCATTGAGCCTCATGCTCTTTAATTTAATTATGGATGAAATCATCAAAAGCATTAACCAAGGAAGAGGATACAGAATGCGAAACGAAGAAATAAAAATACTCTGTTACGCAGACGACGCAATATTGATAGCCCAAGATGAAGACTGGTCCACAGATTTATCATAACAGCAAAATAATTTAATATGGCAATCTTATCTCAGGAAACTAAAATATTAGTAGTCAGCAAAGAACCAACCAGTCGTTAAATAAAATTTGATGGAGTCAGTAGTTAACAAGTAATGGAAATAAAATTACACTGTCCAGCTATGGAGACCTGGACAAAAAAGTAAGAGATCAGGTACACAAAGGAAATAGACTGGCAGGATGCCTTAATAACACTATATGGCGAAACATACACATTAACACTGAGATGAAACCAAGAATTTATAAAGCCAGTGTAAGACCAATAATGGCATTTGTCTCAGAAACAAGACCCGACACAGCCACAACGCAAATGCTACTGAAATGGAAGAGATGAGAGTACTGGGAATTATTACAGCAAATACGCTGAGAGATCGAACGAGAAGTAAAGACATTAGAAGAAAATATAACGCATAGTGTATAAATGAATAGATACAAAATAGAATAAAAAATGGAATAACCACATAAGCAGAATGGAGGAGAACGTGTTGTCAAAATAGCAAGAGATAAATCACCAATCGACAAAATAAGTATCGAACGACCGCGCAACAGTGACCGAGTGACAACCTTCCATAGAGGTATTAATCCGCCAATGAACAAGCAGAATTGCTTATAAAAAGGAAGAAAAGATTTATAGGCATTTCAATTTTCTCGTTCCTAGTCATTCCTTCGCTATTTGTTCCGTACTTATCTTAATCGATTCTTCCTTATTCGGGACAGCTAATTCTGTAAGCCCTTTGGCTTAAATATATAGCGTGCAGTCTCTTTCGACTTGCAATCCTTTGCCCAATGACGTCCTAGTTTACATCTCGGGCAGGTACAGATCTCTAAATTTCATAATAGGGCAGGTGGCGTAAGGTAGCCGAACCTTTCGCATCGTGTAGGTTTTCGATTCTCTGCAACTGAGCACTCCACTTATCCAATACTAATACTTCTTCCCTTGATTAATCCTTCAGCTTCCTCTGTTGATCATATGACTGCATCAATACTGTTCCAATCTTGCTACAATCTCTTAATTTGACACTGGTCTTCTTTCATTCCAGATTCCAACAGCATACTTGATACTCTGGCTCAGTTATCACTTCTTCTTCTTAACGTGTTTATCAAGTCCCCTTGACGTTGGCGATTAACATGGCGAAACTGTCTCATGTCTCGAGCTATTCTAAAGAGTTGCTCAGCTTTTATTATTCCTGTCCACTCCCTGAATTCTTCAAACCAAGAGGCCTGCTTTCTACCAATTCCTGTGCGTCCTTCGATTTTATCCATCATAAATAAGTTGAAGAATATTATATCGGTCTTCCTTACTACGTGTCCAAAATAGGCCATCTTTCTTACATTTGATGTTATCAAGCAGCTCGCGAGCAGCATTTGCTCTCTCAAGGACTGCCACATTTGTCAGCATAGCCGTTCATGGAATTTTTAGTATACGTCTGTGCAGCCACATTTCAAAAGCCTCCAGACGATTAATGGTGGATATCTTTAATGTCCATGCTTCGGCACCGTATAAGAGGAATGATCAAATGTAGCATTTAACCATGCGCTTTCGAAGTTGAAGTTGCAAGTTATCATTACAGAAGAATGACCTCATTTTTAAAAAATGTCGTGCGTACTATCTCGATTCTACATTTTTATCTCTTGATCTGGAATCTAGTTGTTCAGTAATATGGCAACCCAGATATTTAAAACTGGACACTCTCTGAATTCCATCAACATGACCATCAACATATAATCGTGCATCTTGATGTGCTAAACGGCTAAACACTATGTGTTTTGTTTTTGAACAGTTTATGTTTAGGCCAAAACTCTCTTCCCACTGTATCAATGGCATTTAAAAGACATTGTAGTCCATTCATGTCATCACTAAAATAACTGTATCGTCTGCATATCTGAAGAATTTATCAGAATTCCATTACCTTTCACGCCCCATTCCAAATTATGCAGCGCTTCTTTAAATATTCTATCTGTATATAAATTAAATAACAGTAGGGATAGTATACAAACCTGTCTGACACCTCTTTGTATTTTACATATTTCCGTTGATATTTCCGTTTATGCAAGCTGTCGCTGTTTGACGCCAGTATAACTTTTCTATGAATCGTATGTTTTGACTATCAACTCCTTTATCTTTTAATATTGTAATTAATTTGTGATGCTGTACTCGATCAAAGGCCTTTTCATAGTCCAATAAATACAGCAAAAACGTCCTTCCTTTGATCTCGACATTTCTGCAGTAATACATTTAGTGCAAGTGCGCGAGTTCCCAGTCCATTTCTGAAGCCAAAATTGTGTTTCATCCTGATCTTCTTCACATTTATCTCTGATTCTACTGTGGATGATGCGTAGAAATATTTTCAAAGTGTGGCTCATAAGACTTATCATTCTATAATCGCTACAGTTTTTTCGGACGTTGTTTTTTTGGTAGTGTTATGAATTCGAACTTTAACCAATCTTCAGGGCTCATTTATAAGCTTTAACATCTCTTTCGGTATGTTATCAGGGCCAACGGCTTTCTTGTTCTTTGCTAACTTTTGTTTATATTTCTGATTTTAGTATTTCTGGTCCTTCACCTTCAACTAGTCTCCAGTTCTTCGGGTCTATCATCATTATACAGTTCACTTATATAATTACACCAGTTATCACTAGATCCATATTTTGGACGAATATATCTTTCTCTCTTTCTTGCAGTTGCATATCTGCTGCTACCTCCTTAACTGCTTAGTCTTTGATCTACTCTATCAGTCCACTGGCATATTTCCTAATTTTAAGTTGGAGAAGCGGATTTTAAAGGAGTTTTATTTAAAGGACTTATCCCCATGCTGTCACTGACTCAACCACTGGCCACCTTGCATCTATGCGTAGTTAATGCCCTCTTTTCGCTTAATTAGTACACCCTCTTGTCTCATTCTCGGTTATCTGTTCCTGTTGGATCTTTCCCAGCAGATCATAACGTTAATCTAATGTTACCTCAAATTACACACTCTTCATCCATTTACATGTCTAGTAACTGTCACAGTCATTTTCGCCTGATTAAATCTATTGATACTTTCTATCAATGTGAGACATTAATAAGTAGATATACCGCAGGCATCTCTTGTATCCTTCTACTTTTCATAATATATAACATTCTGTCCTCTCCAGATATGCTGCTCGTTTCTTAGTTTTACAATAAGTAAACTTTAGTTTGCGTCAAATGGTGATCTTCAGCTTTTCTTTACTGTCATTGCAGGGCGGAAATTGTCTTGAAATAATTAAATACAGATGAGCAGTTATGTTTTTTAATTAGTTTGTGTCTTATTTCCTGATGTTGGTTTACAAATTTAGTACTGACCACTCATACACGTTTTGTTTGTGTATTTTATGACGAGTTTGATTTTTTTATGAAATACGCAGGTATTAATGGACTAGTTTTCTACAACTTCTACAGTTGGTAGACGGGACAAAATACTAGTCTCCGAACCAGTTTTGCAAATTTCTTCAATATCCGGTGCATTAAGTATCAACTTCTCACAATTTAAGACTGTTTCCTATTTTAAAAATGTGATTAATTCAGTAGTGTGGCATTATAATTGGCTGGGATTAAAAGTGGTTTAATATTACTTTCGATATGTAGTTTTTTTAGTCCTGTTGGTTAATAGATAAAATTAACTAGTTTACACAATATTTTGAAAAAAGAATGAAAGGTATTAATAAAAAAACACACATAATCAAACTAACAGCGATAACTGAGCTAAGCAAAATTTAAAGATTAGTAAGAGAAACGGATACATTGTGAAGACATAAATATTCTAAAATTATAAAATTCAATCAGACTATAGTTGAAAACATATTTCTTATGACTGTTTTCTTCTTCGTGTGCTATATACGCTAAGCAACCGTCGCGCATCTGTCCAAGAAAAACCCCTGAGGTGGATCTCCGGAATAGTCGAATAAAACTGAAAGTGAACCGTTCTCTCAGGTTTCTTAATCAAAATATGTTCTTAACATCACACAAGGATATTGGCGAACATCCTTGGAGCAATCTATTTGTTGTCGGTCCATCAGAAAGCATTATGGACATATAGAAGTTAAAACCAAAAAATTAGCACTACTGAGGTGAGTCCGAGTGAGTGAATATGCGAGCATAAAGAAAATCATTTTCTTTTTAGCATCTACACTAACCATACGTAACATTCTTAAAAAAAATATTGTATTTTACTTCATACCATATTTTATTGAATGTTTTAAGAATGGCTCACGCTCAGAAGCGATAGCTCACCGGGAAATGACATCAAGATCGTACTTGGAGATATAAATGCTCAACTAGGCAAAGAACTTTTCTTAGGAACCAATATTAAACAATAACTCCTTCAAAAACACCAACGAAAATAGAGAATTACTAATTAACTTTGCCAGTAGAATAATCTCGACTTTTTTCCCACACCGCAATGTACACAAAGCGACATGGGTTATGCCTGGTTGAAAAACCATCAAGCAAATTAATCATGTATTTATAGACAAAAGGGCCGCAACAAGCATACATCTGAAGCACCGAAGAGGAGCATCTAGAGATCTGACCATCTCCTAGTACAGATATCAGGTTAATATTAATGCAAAATTCAGAGAAACACTAGGTACAAACAAGAACAAACAACAGAACAACTGATGTACAAAAATTGAGACTAGATATCAAACAGAGACAAAAATAACCAATAATACAAAGCCAATAACCAATAATACAAATACCAATAACACAAAGATTGACAAATGAGGCAGTCTAGGTCAAGAAGAATATTGGAAAGAAATTAATACCGAAGTAATTGACGCAGCAAAGAAAGATCATTATGCAAAAAAAAACAAAAAGACAATTGTGAAGAGGCTATACAGAAAAGAAATCAAGAATAAGATAAATATATGGAAAGAAAAAAAAATAGAAAGAAGCGGCGAAAAATATGCCGAACAGGAAAAGAAAATGCGAAAGCGGTAATATACAGAAAATGGAATAAATTTTAAAAGCAACGACATAAGAGAAGTATATAAATGTCTATACGATTTAAGAGAAGGCTACAAAACAAGAACAGATCTATGCAAAAATCAAGAAGGGCCAATAACCAGCGTTCCAAAAGAAATAAAATCAGTCTGGAAAACTTATCTCCAAACTCTTTGAGGGAAGAAGGAAAATAAAGAACATATGAACGTGCATCTCATTGATATTAAAAAATGTACCGGGTGGTCTAATAAGCCGATCTCTCGGATATATATCAGAAACTATTCATGTTATAACTTTAGGAGAAAAAAATTCCAAGTGGCAAAGAGAAATCGCTGGAAGTTTCTGGGTTAACCGCTAGGAGACGTAACCTGTGGAAAGAAAAATTTGAAAAAACTAGATAAAAGGCCTAAATTCCGCACAAAGTTGTTCAAGTACTTTTTTTATTTTTTCAAATAAAGGGTAGGCGAGAGTGGAAAAGTATTCGTGGGTAAATACCTATAACTTTGGTTTAGATCAACCGATTTTTAAGGAAATTAGTGTCATTAGAAAGAGTGTGGATGATTTAATGTACAATAATATAACTTAAAATTAAATAGGTAAAGAAATATTAAATAAGACTTACTCACAATCAATTTAATTTAACTATCCGACGACCGGTTTCGCTTTCTACAATATGCAAAGCATCTTCAGGTCTCGATACAAAGTTAAACAAATGCTGAAATGATAAAAACCCATATTAGGGTGTTGTCTAATAAAGATAAACAAATTAGATGTTATAAATTACAATAATTATGCCAATATTACCTGTCTGTGGTTTTATTTAAATGATTGAGTTGAATAAAAGGTATAAATATTTTTTAAGAAAGTTAAAAGGACAAGGTAAGGCCCACAAATTGTCATAAAATCTCTTCTATTGTAATAAATTAATAAATGAGCAAATAAATAAATAAAATTAAAATTACTTACATGCCGGTACTCTATTAATAGATGGATGGTAGAACATGTTCTACCATCCATCTATTAATAGAGTACCGGCATGTAAGTAATTTTATTTTATTTATTTATTTGCTCATTTATTAATTTATAACAATAGAATAAATATTATATATTATATAATATATTATTATAATACAATATTATTAGATGCTTTGCATATTGTAGAAAGCGAAACCGGTCGTCGGATAGTTAAATTAAATTGATTGTGAGTAAGTCTGATTTATTATTTCTTTACCTATTTGAAATGGACTCACACAAGCAACACATTCATGATTTTAAAATTAAATGTGTGAAATATCATATAAATTTCTCGATCATTAAAACTTAATGTTCAATTAAATGTTCAAAATTGTTTTTCACGTTGTTCACACAAAGATGTAATCTTTCGCGTGTAGACATAACGGCTGCTTCAATCTCAGCTGTTGATATACTATTTATTGGGTTTATAATGCGCTGTGTCATGTCGTCTTGCGTGGTTGGTCGAGTTTGGTACACTAAGTCCTTCAATCTTTCCCACAGATAAAAGTCCAGACATATTAAGTCCGGATATCTAGCTGGCCATGAAAATATACTTCCCATTCCAATCCATTTATTTGGATAACTTGCATACAAATAATCTCGAACTCGTCTGAAAAAGTGCGCAGGACACCCGTCATGTTGTAATATCATATCTCTTCTTGTTTGTAAGGAAATATCTTCCAATAAAACAGGCAACTGATTTTCCGAAAAATCCAAATATGTTTCGCCATTTAAAGTTCTATCAAAGAAATATGGACCTACTATCTTTCCATCAACTATACCACACTAACCATTAAGACTCCATCTACCTTGAACCTGCACCTCATGTATCCAGTGCGGATTTTCTTCAGCCCAATAATGTATATTATGCAGATTAACACCACCCGCACTATTAAACGTAGCCTTGTCTGTCCACAAAACCTTTGACATGATATGTGGTTGTTCTTCTAGCAGACCTAACATCCAATTGCAGTAATCCAGCCTTGCATCAAAATCTCTCTCATGTAAAGCTTGGTGGAGAACTACATGATAAGGATGCAGTCTAAAAAACAGAACAACAACTATTGGTTAAAAAGAAACCACTATATTTACTAAAACTTAAAAAATCTTGAAAAGTCCACAATTATTTCACAAGATAAATCGTGCATAAGTATTTTTAAGAAACGGATAAAAGGATGAAAAGCGCCGTGCTGCCGTTTTTTATCGGAATATTAAAATAAGAGTTGAATCTAAAGTTTAAAGGGAATTTCAAGTTTCTGACCTAAACGTTCACTTTATAATATGAAAAAACCAACCTGTGATGTTTCAAAATCCTTAGAATAATAGTTTTGGTATGTTTAATTCCATAGAGATTTGCCGACTACTTATATGTGGATTCTGTTGAATTAAAGCAAAAACATTGATTAAATTATCGAATTTAACCCAGTTTCACTGTAATTTACAATAAATAGGTGTTTCCATTAAACATTTTGAAGAGAAAACAATTTTAATTTTTTTCTATTCGAAAATACCCTCTACCTATGACAATTAAAACTAAATGCAATTATTTTATAGTAGATGTAAATCAATTCATCCACACTCTTTCATAATGACACTAATTTCGTTAAAATCGGTTTGATCCAAACCAAAGTTATAGATATTTATCCACAAATACTTTCCCACTCTCCCCCATCCTTTATTTGAAAAAATAAAAAAAAAAGTACTTGAACAACTTTATGCGGAATTTAGGCCTCTGTCTAGTTTTACTTATTTAACACTTGGTATACATGGGCATATTTCCCAAAAAACTGGTTTTCAAAGTTTTCTTCGCAGGTTGCGCCACTTTTACTAAGAAATTTTTTCTCCTAAAGTTATAACATGAATAGTTTCTGATATACATCCGAGAGATTATTGGACCACCCGGTACATCTATATCAAAACGCTACTTTACTTCATATGCTAAGTCAGTGTGTACTGACTCCAATAAACGGGCTAGGTGTCACTGGACATTATTTAATCTTTCCATGAACAATATGTGTGTGAAAGTGTTTCGAAAGATAAGTAATTGCTAGTGTATACTATACACAATCTACAAGTACTAAATGCTTTATATAAGGTACTTATCATGATTCAATGCGAAGTATTTAATAATCATGCGGGGAGAAAACTATGGGTTTCCTCAATTAAATACAACAAATGCATGACCATAACGATGTATTAAATAGATAATGGTTTTCAGTATTTTCTGTAATTGGTCAAGTTACTGTTTTTATTAAAATAATAAGGTAGTTTTATCTTTTGATTTATCTATTTTTTTTTATTTAAGTAAATTAATGTGTCGCGGCTGCAATGACCATTGACACCAACAATATTGTGTACAATATTTATTACAAGTACATGTTACTAATTGAACTATGAACCATAGAACCTATGACTAAATAATACAAAAGTTTTACACTAAGTTATAAGTTCAAGGTAAAGTACATGGAAAACAAGATGTCATATTCTGTTGAACAACTGAATGTCTTTCAAGAAACCAATTAGATTAAAGACTTGATCGGGTGAGTTTAAAACGTCTTTGATATTTGACTTAAGTTTAGGTTGCATTCTGTGTTTGGGTACCGGGGACACTCGATCAGGATGTGTTTTCACAATGAATACACTTGAACAAATTTGGCAATTGGGCTTAGGCTCGAACATCATTAAGTATTCATGTGTGAATCGGGTGTGTCCTATTCTTAATCTTCGGATGACAGCTTTTTCGTTTCTGGGATTGTTGGAAGTTCAAATTTTTCAACAGTCTGTCGGATCTCATGTAATGCACTCTTGATTGTGATTCCAGTGGTTTGCCAGGTATGGTACTGTTTTGAAGGCATCTGTATACAGAATTTTTTGAAATTGGTTCTTGTTTATGATTTCTTTGATGTGTTGCTTTATGGAGGTTTCATGTTTAGTGTGTTCTAATAGAGAAGTGATTTAATGTGGGATTGGTCTATTCCAAGGCGGAGTATCCGGGATTGGGAAGGGACGTGTTTTAGTAAGGTCGATGGTTTTTATTAGAGTTAATTTTTGGATGTCTATTATTGATTGGATCCTTTGCGCAGTCTCCGGGGCGATGTTTGAAGTAGTTAAATGGTAGACTGGATTAGATGGGTTTGCGGATACGGAAGCAAAGTAAAATTGAAGAAGATGCTTTTGTCGACATCTAAAATTTAAAAACATTCAAAAACAGATAAAAAAAGGGACTGTAAATATTTTATTAAGATAAGGCTGTTTTATCGGTGCACCAAAACCTAGGGACTATTAATTACCAATAAAAATGATCTCGAAATTTGGACACAATATTCGAAATTAGTTACTTTTAAAATGATGGTTTTACTTTTTTTATTTTTTTGAAACTTCTGTTGAAAAATTGGATTATACTGTTTAACGTTCTATTATAACCAAACTTTTTACGCCCATCACTTGAAAGAGTTTTTTTTCTGTAATCTTTGATTTTTTTTTCACCTTTCTGTGTCCAGTAATAATCGAGAAAAGCGATGTTCCAACTTTGAAGAAAATGCTAAATAATCTCTTACGGTGCCTTATCTTAAGGACGTGAGCCATTACATTTGCCCATTTAATCTTATTTGTACGCAGCCCTGATAGTTCTATGGAGGTCATGTTCGTCCATTGCGTAGGTTTTATTAAGCCAAGAGTTGCGTCTTCTTCCTGGTCCACTTTTTGCTATTGACTTTTGCCTTCGATAAGAAGTTGGAACAGTTCATACTTTTGATTTCTTATGATTGACCAAAAATATTGTGTTTTCCGTTCTTTTATTATAAACAAAAAGCTCTCTTTCCTTTATTCATCCTCCGCAAGACTTCCGCATTTGTCGTATGGCTCATGTAGGATATTCTGAGCATTTTACGGTAACACCAGAGTTCAAATGCTTGGATTCATTTTTGTGTTGCTTCTGTCATTGTCCAGGCTCAACACCATAGAGCAAGGTGGGGAAAACATAGCACTTAAGTATTCTAGTTCTCAATGAGAATGCCCAGCTGGCGGTTGCATAAAACTTTTTACATTTTGTAAAACATTGTACGTGCCTTTTCCAGGCGTATTCTTATCTCTAGTGAGTGGTCCCAAGTTTCGTCAAGATTCCAAGGTACGTTGTTCTTGTTACTCTTTCCAGATCTGTTCCGTCGACATTGACCTTCACCCTTCTGTTTTGGTGCCTGCTGATGACCATCGTTTTTGTCTTCTTTGTATTCAATTTCATTCCAAATTCTCTACAGGCTGTCGTTACTCGGTCCATTAAGCGTTGCAGGGCTTCAGCTTATCTGCCAGTTATGACAGTGTCATCAGCATATCGCAGTTATTGATACATTGCCCGTTTATAATTATACCATCCGTGGTGCTCTTCCACGTCATTGCTAAATAATACTAAAATCTAATAGTGAAACGTGTTACTCATCATTGTCGTTTATTTTCACCGTTATCGCCTTCGTGACGTCAAATCTCATGAACGTACGGTCAGTTAGTTCGTGTTAAAACTAATTTGAACGGAGAGTAATGCATTTGTTATCGTTAAACTAGCCGTCGGCTGCGCCACTGAGTGAAGATAGTCTCGCGTAAGCAGTGTAGAAAAGTAAGTGATACGCCCACTTCAAATCGCAGTGTGCTTGAACTGCTAAAACAGCCATAACTGTCCATAATTTCAGCTACGAATAAAGTGTATTTTGTTGGTTTAAGCCAACTATCAAAAACAGGTTTGTTACTAATAGTGAAATTAAAGTAATTTTCTAACAAGAGAGAAGAAAAATTATTTAATCTATATAAACCATTTGAAACGTATCGCGTTGATATAATCAAAGGATACATTTTTATTTTTTAAATAGCTCGATAAGTCAAACTAATTGTCAAAATTTAGTAATGGCTCTTAATCTAAAACACGCCAATGAAGAAAATGAAAATTAAAATGCATAGCAAATTAGTAACTTATACAGAAGTCACCAAACAATTATCTATATCTTCAATATTAACCTCATTTACATCTCCAACATTGTGGGTACACGTAAACATATCACGAAAGGGAGAATGAGTCAATTAATATTACTGAAGTTATCACCTAACTGATGCTGCAAACATCCGAATGCTACCTCTCACATCCATCTCAAAACAGTTCCGCCCTGGTCTAATGTTAATTATAATTTTTCAATATTTTACCATACGAATGCTGCGATGCTCCTGCTACTTATATTAAATTTTTTCGTACATTAAATAATTTATTACGCACATATAAAAACTCCAGCCTAAAAAGACAGTTCACCTTTGGTCATTGAATTAAACATATTCCATTGAATCGGTATGTTTGCAACAGCATTTCATTGATCAGTTTGGTTCACCATTGTCTCCAAAATGGTAAAAAAAGTTAAATAAAACAAGTTTGCAAACAACTATGGCATCAACATCCCACGTTAAGAAGCTTGCCAGCCTGCTGCCATATACGGACACTGGTTAAGCTATAGCTTGAAAAAAGCTGATAAAAATTGAATTTGCCTTCCAAATGGAATTTCTAATTTTAACTTCAGTGAAGAGCCGCAATACCCGTTGACAGGAAATATTGTACTGTTTTTACTTGAAAGCATGAAAGAGAAAACATTATGTCGAATTTATGGGTTAATTTTTATGCGAATTGATTATGACTGATCGTTTTCATTAATACTCTAATATTAAGCTCGTCTATACACGCATACACACACAACATAATATACTATATATAATATTATACATATATATATATATATATAATATATGATTATATATATATATATATATATATATATAATTAATTATATATATATATATATTATATAAATATATATATATATATATATATATATGCTATATATATTATATATATATATATATATATATTGATTTGTAGTCTCAGCAATTGGTCTGTGGAAATAAAACTCTATTTGTTATTTCTCAATATTTCGTCACGATTTTGTGACTTCTTCAGGAGAAAACTGTAAATTTATTATAATTATTATATGTAAACAAAATGAATATTTCAATACTTACAACTATAAGATTAAAAATTTAAATTTTGATAACATATCTACTTAAATAAATGACATTTTTGATTTTAATTTATTTGGGAGTTATGGTAACCGCAATATTTTATAGAGTGAATTCCCATTGTACAATTTTTAGTGAATAAGTTAAAATAAACAATTATTATGACAGTATTATCCATATTATAAGGTGGAAAAGTAGAGGATTGAGAAATAATCAGGAACATGGTAAATTGATCTATAAAATGTAATTGATGGTACGTAGTCAGTTATTGTAATACTGATATTAAGATCTATCATATCATATATTGTTTAGTATATTACAGTAGATATTACTTAAATGGTTGGTGTCTGTCTTATAATTGATAGATTCAGGAGTTTTATTAATGTGTACCATTTCAAGGAAAAGTCGATTTTTATAATTATCAACTTGTTCCAAGATTTTTACATTATTAAAGTCAAAGTTATGTCCTGTCTTCAAGTGGTGGTCCACTAAGGCACAAGAGTTTTTTCGTAAGTTACAGTCACTTTTGTGTTGAGTGACACGTTGTTTAAGCCACTGTTGACTTTGTCCAATATAACAACTTTGACATTGACTGCAATTTATTCTGTAAATTATATTACTCATTAGTGAATTTGGAGTTTTAACTTTTATTTTTGAGAACAACCTTGAATTTAGAAGTGGATTGTATTTAATTAATTTAATGTTCGGAAATGTTTTGAAAAGTGGGACAATTTGGTCTGTTAAATTTTTTATAGTCAACAGTGGCTTAAACAACGTGTCACTCAACACAAAAGTGACTGTAACTTATGAAAAAACTCTTGTGCCTTAGTGGAACACGACTTGAAGACAGGACATAACTTTGACTTTAACCCGGCGTCACATACGTGGATTTTTCTGTCATTAGTACATATGTGGGGTGTGACAAACCCCAATTTCTAAGAAAATCAGAATTTTTTCTGGCAGTTTTTTTATATGTTTTCTAATTTCATGGTCTGAAGTGATCATCTAAGGACTATTTAAGCAAAAAAGAAATAATCAGAACACCTTTATTCAAAAGAAATTAAAAATAAACTAATAATAGGCAATTCTCCATAAGCAAAAACCACAACTTAACTGAACAATCTTACCAAAAAATATAAACACCATATGATCAAAAATACAATAGTAAATGAAAATCTAATAGTAAGATAATACAAGGAAAAACTCTGCCCGGTTGTACAGTGAAAGAAAAAAAATTAATCGCTATTTGAATTCATGCAATTTTGACAACTTATGACAGCATGCTCCAGGCACAGTAATGATTCACAGTTTGAACAGAAATATTTAGTTTTCCGATCTCGGCTTCTTGGACATACTGAACATCTTCCCATGAGTTTTGGAATCTTGGCAGGTGGCACTGCAGGGGCATCTTGGCCAAAATGTGCAATGTTTTGACGAATACTCCTTGGTATTCTTGGATTATTTTTTCTTTCAGATATGTGGTCCTGGATCAATTCAAAGCCCAACATTTTGATAAACAATCTTCTGGCAAGTTTGAAATCTTGATTGTTTTCTCTGTATATCACCAAAGCATTTATGGCGGCTGTATTCAAGAGAGAAAACACGATCGTAAGAGGCCATCTCCGTGAGTTTCTAGATACGTTATATGATGCAGACAGTTCATCCACTACATCTACTCCACTTTTAGTAAAGTTGTAGAAGCTTATTATTTCTGGTAAATTTTTATCGCCAGTTGCTTCATCAATAGCTCCATCATGGTGCATGGTGGACAACAGTAGGACGTTTTTATTTTTTTTTTCGGCACATACGATAAAAGTGTAATATCTTTCTGAAAGCCAAATAAAGATGTCATTTGTTCTCTGTTCTGGACTGTCAAAAATTGTGCTGGGATGCATCGTTTGTTCTTTCTCAGCGTGCCTACTGACGTAAGTTTATGCTCGTTCAGCAATTTTATCATTAATTCATAACTAGTGTACCAGTTGTCAAAGGTCACATTTCGGTTGGAACCAGAAATAGGTTGTATTAGCCTCTCTACTATATCTATTGGGGAATTACTAACACTGTAGGGACCTTCTGGCTGTTTTCCTGCATACACTTCCAAATTTAAAACGTAGTACGAACGGGCATCAACTAGGGCTTGCACTTTGATCCCATACTTTGCAGGCTTGTTGGGCATGTACTGTTTGAAAGCACATCTTCCACGAAAAGACTCCAACTTCTCATCTATCGTCACATATTGAGAAGGAGTGTAGGCCTGCTTACAATTTTCAATAAATTTGTCCAGAATTCCACGAACTGGAGCTAATTTGTCAATCGCCAATCTGTCTTTACGATTCTCGATGTTATCGAACCGAAGACAGACCATCAGGAATTGAAAACGATTTATAGACATCGTATTGCGGAATATATCGACACCAGTCCCATCTGTTTGCCATAAGTCTCTCAAATTCTGACGATTAGAATGAAACATACCTGCTAAATAAAGAAGTCCGATAAATGCTTTAATTTCACATTCATTGGTTGGTTTCACCATGCATTTATTTTGATATGCAATTGATTTTTGTTGAATTTTGAGATTGGTCCAGCGCACTATGTCTTCGATCATTTGTCGGTCAAAAAACAATTGCCAACAATCTAAAGCACGTTTAGCATTTTTTGCATAATGCTTCACACCCGGCAAATGAGTAATAATGTTCTCTGATCTTGTTCGAACCCGTTTATTATTTGAAGCAAGTTATTTCATTGTGTTCCGTCTTTTCCGAGATACATTTCTTCGTTTCTTGGAGGTCCGTCAGTGCTTTTATTTTCCGTCTCATTCTGAAGTTCTGTTTTTGATGTCTCCATGTCTGAATCTCCGTCAGAAACTACATCTTCTATTGCGATATCCTGCTCCGAGTCGGTGTTGTGGTCGCTTTCAGAGATATGGTCAATATCGTCATCGCTTCCCGATTCGATGGCATCGTCATCAATTTCAGCCCATAGAGCTTCAAGCTTTTTCTGTTCCGCTTCGTATGACATGATATTTTAGCTAAAAAATTAAACAATTGAATATGCAGATTCAAATAAGTCAAAAATAAAAACTTACTTATAAGTCAAAATTGCAAACGCGAGTACATAGGTGGGGTTTGACACACCCCAGAGCGTTTCAGGCGCGTGTAACTTCACTCACTGCCTACAATGTACATGTAGAGACTGAGGTACTGAGTAACGCCTGAATTCGATGGTGGGGACATTTTTGGGAAGCTATTGGGGTGGACGTGCGCATAAGTCTGCGTTTGATTTATTTTTAAGAGCGATATTTGGGAGCTGGGGTTTGTGAAACCCCACATATTAGTGCCGGGTTAATAATGTAAAAAATCTTGGAACAAGTTGATAATTATAAAAATCGACTTTTCCTTGACTACCCATGTAGATACCTATACATAGGTATCTACAATAAAAAAATAATATAATAAAATACTAGTCAAAAACGATATGTTAGTAATTATTATCTAATACCTAGAAATACTTAAAGAGTCAACTATCTAACTGTTTTCGCCATTTTTCTCGTTAACGATAATCCTTTAGTAGATCCAACCGGCCCTGTTTATATTTGTACACAAACACATACTCAAATTGACGACTGAAGGTCATCAGGTGGCATTCCTTAAGACTATCCAACAACGCAAGGCGCCTGCTGCCTCTTCTTGATGGCGTTTAAGAAATAATAATCTTTTCTTTATAATTAGAGTTACTTCCTTCGACTGGTTGGTGATGTTGCTGCTAAGGATTCATTCTTTTTTGTACATTCCTATGTAACTACGCTTAATCTCAGTACAAAACTTGTGCGAGCTAGATGTAAGAGAGCAGATTACTCAGTATGAGTATGTCATTTATTAGGATCAGAATGTATGCATCTTTTACGTATATCGTATTATATAAACTTAATGATACTATGAAATCAACAATAGTAGTAAACTAAAATCGGAATTTAACTGTATACAAAAAGAAAATTAAAAAATATTCTTACTGTTTATGGCCACAATAGAAATAATAATAAACATAAAAGTGCCATAAATTGGACATTAAGCTGAAGAAATATACTTAAATGTATTATTTATATCTACAAAAAGAGATTAAATGAAGCCAAAAAAAAAGAAATAAAAAAAATTGAATAGGTGTGTGTATGTGTTTTATATTTGTGATTGTTTTTTAATTAATATATAATGAAAAAAATTTAAAGTAAACTTAATGAAGTAATTCCATTTTCGCCAGAGATGAATATAATAGTAAAAAGTTTGTGGAATACAGAAGTACGCACCCTAAGTTGACTTCTTGTTCTACGTCTTCCTCTCCATAAGCAATTATGCTTTTTCATTGGTGATACCTTAATCTTCTTCTTAAGGTGCCTTTTCCATTACTGAAGGTTGGCTATAACTACACCAAATTGCTCTCTATCTTGAGCTGTTCTTAGTATTGAATGTATGTCCATGCCTGTCCAGTCTCTGACATTATTCAACCAGGAGCATTTTCTTCTTCCTGGACCTCTTCTTTCTTCCACTTTCCCTTCCATTATAAGTCGTAGAAGTTCTATTTTTCTCCTCTGAAATATCGCTGCCTCAGTACTTACATAACTGTAACATTTCAAAATCATTCATTTTAACAAAAATGAATTTGAAGCTTTTGGTTTAATTTTTATATATTTTGCTATTTTTATTTTGCTTATTATTTTTAGCTATTTTGTGACTGTATATTACAAAAATCACTTTAGTTCATGCACTCTGCTATTTATTTTTCATGTCTCTACCTTTGGTTTAATATAATAGTGACAATTACAAAATTAATCTGAGATGTTACTG
Source organism: Diabrotica balteata (assembly GCA_918026665.1). Taxonomy (NCBI): domain Eukaryota; kingdom Metazoa; phylum Arthropoda; class Insecta; order Coleoptera; family Chrysomelidae; genus Diabrotica; species Diabrotica balteata. Next base: position 136,248,128 of record OU898280.1, read on the forward strand.
TATTGCACTTCGTTACGTACATATTTTTTTAGATGTTACTGTTATGTATTAGTGTATTATCTTTTAGTTTTATCAAATCGTAAATAAAATAAATGAAACAAAAGTTAAAAATTAAAAAAACACAAAAATAGCTTTAATAACATTTTTATCCTTCTTCTTCTTCTAAAGTAGTTTCAGTAGTAGTTGCACTACTACTGAACTTTTAAATTATTAAAAAATAGACGGAATGGTTTGGGTATCAACTTAGCTGCACAAAGCGATAATAAGTCTGTCTTTTTAGCAGAGGAAATCCCTGGTGGGCTTTTATATGCTGGTTTTAAAGCAGGAAAATGGCAACTGTTTTACTTCTAGTTCCTGTTTTATTAACTCAAATTCCATCATGTTACGGTATTACTCTGAATTCGGAAATAAAATATTGGAGCAATACCGTAATAAGACAAAATGGTATTGTATTGCACTGGAGAATTCGTAAATTTTGTTTTATGTTGCATTTAATGTCATGCTAAACAACGTGCATTTATAATAATATTTTGTGATGTTATTGTATTGTACTGTATTCTTTATGTGATTTCGAATCACTAGACGTGTATAACTCAAAATCCGTATTTTTTGAGATGTTACACTTTAGTACTGAGGCAGCGATATGTCCTGGATAACTCGTTTTTTCTGTTTTTTACAATATTTAGGAGTTCTCTCTGAGTACCCATTCTTCTTAGCACCTCGTTGTTGGTCACGTGCTCTGTCCAAGAGATCTTCAGCATCCTTCGAAAAACCCACATCTCAAAGGCTTCTATACGCCTCATACTTGTAAGTCCGAGAGTCCATGTTTCCACTCCGCATAGCAATATGGAATAAATAAACGGTTTTACAAATTGGTATCGGATATCCAACGATAACGTAGAGTTTATTAGGAATTTTTTCCTTCGTTTAAATGCGGATCTAGCATATTGCTATACGAGCACGTATTTCGACCTCGTGGTCAAGATCGTTTGTTATCCAGCAACCAAGATACTGGAATCTTTGTACTGGTTCTATACGTCTGTTATAGATACGAATATTAATGTCGACATTTGGTGCACGTGTAACAGCCATTCTTCTTCTTCTAGTTCCATGACCGTTATCGATCGTTGGATATCATGTTGGCTACCATATTCGCTATCGTGACTTTATTGACAGCAGCTCTAAATAACGATGTAGTTGATTTTCCATACCATTGCCTTAGATTTTTCAGCCATGATGTTCTTCTTCTACCAGGACCACGATTACCTTGGATCTTTCCCTGAATGATCAGATGTAAAAGATCATATTTTTCAGGGTGTCTCATAATGTGACCGAAGTATTCCAGGTTGCGTTTCTTTATTATATTGACCAGTTGTGTTGTTTGGTTCAGCCGTCTAAGGACCTCCTCATTTCTAACTCTGTCGACCCAGCTTATTTTCAGTAGTCGTCTGTATACCCACATCTCAAAGGCTGTCAAGCGTTTAAGGATAGCCTCAGTTAGAGTTCACGCTTCCACTCCATACAGCAGGACAGGAAAGATGTAGCAAGATGTCATTCGAACTCTAAGGTCAATGCCAAGATCGTGACTGCAAAGTACGTTTCTCATTTTCACAAAGGCAGCTCGGGCTTGTTCTATTCGGCTTTTAATTTCTGTGGTTGGATCCCAGCTCTCATTGATATTACTGCCGTGATACACGAGTTTCTCTACTCTGTCCAGTGTGGCATCTCCGACTTTTATACCGTCATCCTGTATATAATTTTGTTTGCTAACTATCATATATTTAGTTTTCTCAACGTTGAGTTTTAATCCATACTGACCACAAGTCTGTTTTATTTTGTTCATTAGATTTTGAAGGTCTTCTCCGCAATTAGCAAGGACTAAGGTATCGTCGGCATATCTAATATTGTTGACGGTTACTCCATTCACAATAATACCTTCGGTTGTCTCCATTAAGGCTTCCTTAAATATTTCTTAAAATTAACAGCCATTACTTTTGTTTTATTTGTGTTTATATTTAGTCCCAAGCTATCTCCCTATCTGGTTATGGCATTCAAAAGTCGTTGTAAACCCTCAGCACTGTCCGCAATAATGACGGTGTCGTCTGCGTATCTTAAGTTGTTTACGTATTCTCCGTTGATTTTATTCCTTCTTCAATATTTTCGAGGGCATTTTGAAAGATCTTTTCGGAATATATATTAAATAACAGTGGAGAAAGTACACAGCCCTGACGAACTCCTCTTTTTATTGGCAATTCTGCTGTCAGACGATTGTCTATTTTGATCGACGCCATTTGATCCCAATATAGTTTTTTAATAAGTGATACAGTGTTATGCTCTATACCATGTTGTGTTAGGGTTTCTATGAGTTCTGTGTGTTTACTAGATCGAACGCTTTTGCGCAGTCGATAAAACACAGAAACACGTCTTTTCGCTGATCTCGGCATTTTTGTAGTAATATCTGGAGGCCAAATAATGCCTCCCTTGTCCCATACGAAATTCAAATTGATTGTCGCTCATGTTTCTTTCGCATTCGCTGTATATTCCTTGATGTACAATTTTGAGTAAAATTTTCAGAAAACGGTTCATAAGGCTAATTAATCTGAACTGTGAGCATCTATTTGCTTTATTTTCTTGGGTATAGTTATAAATGTCGATCTAAGCCAGTCTTCTGGGAAGATTCCAGTGGTACTTATATATTTTGTTAAATAATAGTGTTAACGATCTGAAGAGTTTCTTCATTGATAAGCTTTATCATCTCTACGTATATTTCCTGGATACCTTAATAGAAGGTGGTAACTCCATCTTTTGCATTGTGAATATTCCAAACTTTTTTTCTTTTTATCGTCTACTCGTTTATTTTCTGTATATTATTAACATTTCTTTCTGATATCTTCACTTCTTATTTCATGGATCTACCGACGTTTTTCCTATAATAGAAGACCATAAGTAAGGAGGAAATACACCATTAAATTCGGTTGAACAATGTGGATGATTAAACCAAAATAAACCATGTATTTTGCGATTTAATAAAAGCGTTTAACAAAATTGAACGTTGAAATAAGTTGAGACAATTTGTACTTTTGTTCAACTTCGTTGTGAAACTGGGATGATTTATCCACATTGGCGCGTCTATACAAGCTTGTCGATTGTGTTTGATTCAAATTGTTTATATCTTTAAAATAATAAACGAGTATCAATTGGGCTAAGTGCCAAACCTAAAATTGTTCTAATAGTCACAGAGGAAGTTGACGAATATGCTATGTACCTCCACTGTTAAGTAGAAATATGCTAATACTCCACTCTGAGACGAAAATGCCACTGAACCTCTAAAAATCATACGAACATAGAGAATTTTGCCGAGAATATCAATTTTGGGACTCCAAAAAAGATGCAAAAACTTTACCACTTTAACTCCCTGGCTTCACTATAAAACCACTCTCGTAGGGGGGTGAAAACTCAAAAAAATCGATTTACAAGAATCTATACGACGTAGAAAAAATGTTTCAAACAAAAAATGTAGCCGAGATAATTCGAAACAAAAATGTTTATTAGCACTTTTTGTGTATAATGAACCGTTCTCTCACAAACAACGCTTGAAGCTACCGTCGATTTTGAATGTCAGTTAGGCGCTCGAAATGAATGTTCAATAAAATTTGTTTCAGCGCGACGGTAAAAATTTGATATATTTTTTATTCAAGTCTCCTATCGACAAAAATCAAGATGCGTTTTAAAGGTAAAAAGTTCATCTTTCGTACGAAGTTTTTGTATGTTGCTGCAAATACACTCAGATTTTATAAAGGTCTTAAATAAAAAATCATGGCGCGATTTTATCATTTTTATGATTCTCATGGGATCAATACAATCTATCCCTTTCATCAGTGATTGAAGATCTTACTGAGCGTGATTTCGCGATTGTGACGTTGATACTAACAATTTGGTAATGTCGTTGAAAGACATGTACGTCATCAACGTGCAACTACTCCTCAGTGGGACAGGGTCAGTATGTGGTAGGATTAGCTCGTCGAAATGTGCATATAACTGCTCGTGATCGCTGTGGGGCCTTATAAAATATCTACTTCATTACTGTAGCGTGACCAAACTTTGAGAAATAGATAACATGAAGCTTGTCTGTATGCCAGACGTCCATTGCTGGTTCCCATATTGTGGACATCGTTGACACAGATTAAGTTGGACACAACATGTGCTTTGGGTCTTACAAGAATGAGGCTCTGTGTTATTCATAGATGAAGCTGGATTTCGTATCTACCCTTATGCAAGGAAAATGAGGGTTTGGAAAGAACCTGGTCGACAAGAGAGACTCAGGCATGTACAGGGTGTTTGTTCATATAGTCATCTACAAGCTATGGAGTGTAAGGTACTTTAAATCAATATAAATATATTGATTGTAGGTATCTTATAACCTGTTGTTCTTAGATTTGCGACTGCTGAAAGTTCTTGCTTTGCTTTACATGAAGAATAATTTAAGGCCACATATTGCAGCAACAGTAAAAGATTATTTTCATAATGAAGATATTACACTTTTTCCGTGGCCAGCACAATCGCTAGATCTTAGTCCCAGAGATGAATTGCTTTTCTTCTGCACAATGTTCAAACTAGACAAGGTCTTCAAGATCTTCTTATAGAGCAATGGATCCTATTGGCTCTAAATGAAATTGGTTATTTAACTGTAAGAATGCCAAGGCAGTGTCAAGCTATACTTAATGCTGCTGAAGGAATCACGGATTATAGAATACATTTGTTTTAAGATTTTTATGTTTTATATTGACCTTTCCAAAATTTACATTAATTTAGTGCAAACTTTTGTTTAATTATTTCATCATAGAGAAACCACATTACACTGAAGTTAAGATGAATTCATTGCTACTAATCAGGCATGATAACGATATGTCACTTTTTAAAATCGAATCAAAATTGATATCTGTATGAAAAAAACTTTCGTGTTCCTTAGACATTTTTGATGTGTTTGTTATAAGATAGCACACTTATTACGTTAATAAACCGCATTTTGGGAACATTTTTTGTATAATTCATTGATTCATTGGACTACATTATTACATGGTACAGAAACTTGGTAACTAAAGGTAAAAAACAAGGAACATGTTACCAACGAAGAGATATTGAGAAGAGCAACTACAGATAACAACTTTTAAATACCGTAAAACAAAGAAATTTCACATACTGGATCGTTTATAAAAATGCCTTGATCGGCCCCTGGGCGAGAAGAGTGTAATCCCTGTGTAATCCTTGTATCTGTTTTTAAAAAATTTGTGTCTGGCTGTGTGGGTTTTTTTACCCTAAAGGCAATAAAAAAAATGGTCGTATCAGTTATCCTTTTAATAAATTAGAACATAAATAAAAAAGAAATTTATAGAAATTCCACAGAAGTAAAATAAATTGGTACAAAATTTTAAGACAAAATTTACAGTAACCAACTAAAACGGCGTTTCAACTCTTAAATGGTATTAATGTAATATCAATAACGATTAATCGTTTCAATACTTTTTGTAATTACTGATGTATGTTAAGCAACACGGATGATCACATGAATATTTTTCAGTGACAGTTTCAACGAAGGAATTTGGGGTCGAGGTTGTATACCAATTAAATAAAACTGACATTGTAATAAAACCTTGTCCATTTCTTCCTCGGAAAAGGACCACAGGTGCTATAAGTAGTCGTCGTTTCAAATTACTAAAAGAAATTTGTTTCATTTGAATATATATTGAATTTTATTTAAACGTTGACGAGGACTAATTATTATTATATTCTTGCTTGGTCGTATTTTGACGAATGAGAATACAACTTTGTTTTTAATTTAAATATAGTAGTGGCCAGTTTACTGAATGACTAATTTTGTGTAAAAGCACTCTAACTAACTAGACTTGATGGAACAAAGAAGAAAGATGAAGAATTACCCAGACAAATACAAAGAAATAGATAAACACATAAAAAGAGAATAAAAGAAGCCAAAGAGGAGTGGATTAAAGAACAGTGTGAAGAAATGGAAACCTATGAGAAAAAGTACGATGCGTTCAATATACACAAAAAAGTAAAAGAGATAACAGGAGGCATAAAGAAATGCCAAATAGGTAAACTTAAAGACAAAGATGGAAATCTTATTGTAGATCTAGAGAATAAATAAAAAGATGGACAGAATACCTGAATGAATTATTTGAAGACGATAGAAACAACTTAACTCAGATAATCAATGCAACTGGGCCAGACATATTGAAAGAAGAAGTAGAATACGCAATAAGAAACGCTAAAGATGGAAAAGCAAATGAACCTGATGAAATTCTACAGAACTGTTGAAGCTTTTGAATGATAAATCCGTAACCATAATATTACATTTATTCAATACAATATACAGTACTGGTATAATACCTCAAGAATGGTTGCTGTCTACGTTTGTCACCATACCGAAGAAAACTAAGGCAATGCAATGTTCAGATCATCGAACAATCTCCTTGATGAGTCACCTGCTTAAAATATTTCTTAGAGTCATCCACAACCGAATCCATCAAAAGTTAGATATCGATATTAACGATACACAGATGGGATTCAGAAACGGATTAGGTACAAGAGAAGCTCTCTTTGCCTTAAATGTCCTAACACAGAGATGTCTAGATGTTAACCAAGAGGTGCATACCTGCTTTATAGACTTTGAAAAGGCCTTTGACAAAGTACGCCACAATCAACTCAAAGAAATCCTGAAGGTAAGAACATCGACACCAGAGACATGCAAATAATATTAAATCTGTACTGGAATCAGCGAGCTAATATAAAGGTAGAAGACCAAACATCGGGCGAAATAGAAATACGTAGAGGAATACAGGGTTGTATATTGTCACCGCTTTTGTTTAATATCTACAGCGAACAAATATGCCAAGAAGCTCTCTCACATGCAAACGAAGGGATAATAGTCAATGGAGATAATGGTAAGAACAGTGGAAGATCTACAACATCTAGTTGAAAGTATGAATGAGATATGTAATAACTACGGCATAAGGATGAACGTAAAAAAATCCAAATATATGACCTTCAGTAAGAATCCAATTCATGACACCAGTATCACAATAAACGGTACCCAACTTGAAAAAGTAAGCGAATACAAATACATGGGAACCCTCATTAATGAAACAGGTGACCAAAATCACGAGATAAAATGACTTATTGAAATTGCCAGGTCTACCTTTATAAAAATGAAAAAATTATTTTGTAATCGTGATATTAGTATTCATCTACGAACTAGAATGTTAAAATGCTATGTATTCAGTACTTTGCTTTACGGTGTTGAGGCATGGACTCTTAAACAAAAGAATATTAAAAATCTTGAAAGCTTTGAGATGTGGTGGTACCGCCGTCTTCTAAGAATAAGCTGGGTGGATAGAATTACAAATGAAGAGGTAATACGCAGAATAAATAACGATCCAGAAGTTATTATGAATATAAAAACAGAAAACTTGAATACTTAGGCCACCTGATGAGAGGACACAAGTACACGTTCCTACAAAATATAATCCAGGAATGATCTGATTGATCAATGAAATAATATAAGGAAAGATCCAAGGACGCAGAAATCCAGGCCGTAGAAGAATATCCTGGATGAGAAATTTAAGAGAGTGGTTTGGCTGTACCACTAACGAATTATTCAAAACAGCAGTTAATAAAATTAGAATCGCCATAATGATATCCAATCTCCGATAGGAGAGGCACTCAAAGAAGAAGAAGAGAGAAGACTCTAACTATAATAACCGTTATCGTTAGTGTGCCCGTCACAGACAAAAAAGTTGATGATAGATACTCTCTCCAAACTTTGAGTATAGCTTCATTAGGAAAGTCTGACACGGTTCTCTCTGCAACTTTTTTTGGTTATGGAGTGTTTTTCCTCATTTTTTTTACCGAAACATGCCGATTTTACGACATGTAAAGCATCCACTCTTGTAAAGCTTCTTTTGATTCTAATGAATTAGTCATATCGTTGCAAATTTGTAGAGCAGCATCTAGTAGAACTTGCACAGGTTGGTCATTGGATTCTTTGTTAACTTCTATTGGAAGGAGTGGGTTGGTGCGCCAAATATTCTTCCACGATTTATTCAGTGTAGTAGGCTTAACTTGCTACCAAGCAAACGCAGCACAGATAATCGAATCTTTGATGTTAAAGTTTTTCGAAATTGAAGTGATGTCAACATTATGTTGACTTACAATATCCACAAGGTGTTGTTCCTTGTAGTGTGGCTAGTTTTGATTTTACAGTTTCGATGAGTTCGTACAAGTCCTTTTCAGTACCCTGTCACTTCTTCAAATATTAAAGTACTACTAAGTACCTTAAATCTTTCTTAAAGAGGCTGGTCGTCTACAATTGTACCATAAATTCCACTTTGATTGTATTACATCAACAATGTGTATATTCTCACATCTCTTTATTTTTTCAATCTGAAAAACGGTACCGTTTCTTTATATTGTAAATATATAATAATATATGAGATATTTGTATTTTGTGTAAAAGTTATGTTTATCCAAACTTTTTATTTCAGGTGAGAGCGGGCCTCCTCGCTGAAGAGATGAGCGTGTCATGCGCGCCGGTCTGTGCACGGTGAGCGCCCCTTTGGCCGCGTGCAGCCCGGCAGCAGCGCTCCCGCCATCAGCCCGTTTCCTGGCGCTCCATCTGCTGCACCAACAGACTCTTTATTTCATAGTGCAGGCCAAGTCAAGGGTAAGAGAACTCTACCAACAGACATGCAGACATTTTGCCCTACAGGGAATGCAAGATACCGACCTCTTTGGATTAGCTTTGATTTGTGGTAAGTGGTAATATTTTTTATTTATTTCTTAAGGAAGAATTTTTATCAAACCATCCTTTCCTCTATAATTATCACACACCATCATATCTCCCTTTTTGTGAAGAGGGTACATTACACCTAACGTCCAATCTGCGGGAGTTTCCTTCCGTTGCCAGATTTCGGTTACTAATTTATGCATGTGTTTAAAAAGAGTGTCACCACGATTTTTAAAGAGTTTGGCAGGAAGATTGTCCAAACCAGGAGCTTTTTTATTTTTAAGTTTTGAAATGGCTTTTCTTATTTCTTGTTCGGTGAAGGGGGGGGCGGCTCTTGAGCGTTGTCATCCATTTCAGGCAAAGTAATTTCTATTTGGTCTTCTTCACGATTGTCGCTAAGCAGTTCTTCAAAATGATTCGCCACTTGTTTAGTATTTGTTCTTTGTCACTAATTATGGAACCATCTCTGTCTTTACATGCTGTTATTCTGGGTTTGAATTCTTTTCTGCAGTTGTTTATCTTCTTATATGCTTCATTTTTTATGTTGGTTAATGGATCTGCATTCTTCGTCAAACCCAATCTTCGTTTATTTTAGCCTGGTTAGGTTTTAAAAAGCCTTTAGCTTCTTTGAATTTGGTCCAGTGTTTTTTCTATACCTAAATTTTCGTCGTTTCTTGTCAGCTCTTCATTAAAAGTTTTCTGTAGTTATCCCTAGCTTCTTCAGATTTTAGCACATCAGTATTATATTTCGTAGATTTTGTGCTCTGGTCCTTCTTAGCGTTTGATATATGCTAAGAGTCTATATTAGCACCTCTACATGCTCTTACATCTAGTATGTCCGATAAATGTCGACTATCAATTAGTACATGGTTAATTTGGTTTTTTGTTTGACCGTCTGGTGATTGCCATACAGCCTTGTGGATATTTTTGTGAGGAAAACATGTATTTACTTACTACCACCATTCCCAATGATGCTGCGAGTTCAATCAGGCGTAAACCATTTTGGTTGCTGACAACATGAAGACTTTTGCGTTAAAATCACCAATAATAATTTTTATGTCGTTGTTTTGACATTGTCTGTAAGGGCTTTCTAGTTTCTCGTAAAATATGTCCTTCTCCTCGTCTTCTTTATTTTCAGAATAGATATTGATAATGCTGTAATTAAAGAACCTGCCTTTAATTCGGATTCTACATATTCTTGGACTTATTGGATCGAAAGCTATGACTTCTGATTTCAATCGTTTATTCAGTATGAATCCAACACCAAAAATATGATTATTTTTATCTCCGCTGTAGTAGAGAGTTTAGTCTTTTTTTTTCTAGGCTAGCAATATCTAATAAAATAATATCTGTCAATAAAAGATTCGATTTGTAACGATTGTCAAAATTAAAAAATCGTAAATGTCATACAATTAATAACAATATTGTATCATCTATTTACATTTTTGACACTTCTCATTTTAAAATAATTTCATATAAATATAATTAGCATTTTTAAACATCTTATTTCGTTTATATAATAATTAAATTTACTATCAAATGATATTTATTTATGTTTTATTATTAATTTAATATTTCGTCTGATTTTGACAGGTCTGTCAGAAGTAAAAAACGTATGCTGTGTTAATACGTTAGCAGCGTTAGGAGCAAACATAATAATTTATTGAATTATTTTAATATAATTTGTTTAAAATATAAATAATAAATAATACAATTATTTTATTCAATTTAAAAATATTAGTCCACTATACTATCTTTTTTTTATTATTCTAATTCTGATGGAACATAACAAATTCATGTGATTCTTCTTTTCGGTATTTCTAGATCTGGAACTACTTTTTAATTTCTGTTTGTGGGCATTACTGCTTTTCTTTTAAAATCCAGGTTTTTATACATCGACTTCCTCTATAAGCGTAATATTGTTATTAAGACAGGCCTAACTAAATTTAATTTATTTTTGTCAAACGATGCACTGAATTTAATTTACCTTTCAAATAATACAATCGTCAAGGTGCATTTAATACCACAAAAAAGTCTTTTTCATATTATAAATATTGTGGTTGACCATTATCGATTTAACACAGTGGTCAGTCCTAATGCCGGATTAAAATGGATTATAAAAAGCATCTTTAGATTTTCTTAGCTGGTGAATCTCCCAAAACATTCGTTGAATTGAAGATTAAAGTCATGATCTCAGTTTAACATTTTTCTTTGAATTTCTTAGATTTATGGAGCTGTTATGAGAACAATAGCCAATGAAAGAATTGTTACAAACACTTGGAAATATCAAAATAAGGAATCTAAAATCAAGTTTTTAACTTAGTTGTTTATTAACAAAAAATCTTAGTTTCCGAGTCACAAAATAGTACTATTTAACCACAAACTATAATGACAAAGTACCGGAGTTTATGATAATCATAACAGTCATGAATATTTTTTGTATATATTTATCTTTATACTTTAATTAAATTAAGGTCCGTTTCTATCGCAGTCTAATTACAAAACGCGTATAAATATTATATTGACTCTTCCGGGTTCTGTGAGCCTTGTTGTGGTGAGGGTTACTTATGCTGGGTATAGGCGCTAATTCTTGTCCAAGGTGTCCAAGCGACATACAGGTTTGAACTTCCATTTCTTTGCTTCCTGATATATCCTGCAACAAAAACAAAAAAGCAAAGCAAACAAGTAAGTGCAATAACGTAGACCCAATCATACTGCGACTGATGCTCGTTGCCGCGTACCTCAGAAGATGAAAAGAAATTTTTGAAAAGTAGTCAGTAAAGTAGATCCAAAAAAGGTCCGATAGCAACTGCTAAAGCCTATCTAAGATGTAGAAGAGGAGGGTGTTGGTATCTGAAGAGGACTGAAAGTGATGAATAAGTTTAGTTGAGCTCATAAATAAGTTTACCTAAAACTCTTTTCAGTATAATCATCAATATTATGCAAGAAATATTTTGGGTATTAAAAATTTATTTGAATTTACTGTTGAAAAGATATTCATACGACATTGTCCATGGACAGTTTAGAGTAGGTTTCTCCGTTCCACAGGTTTATATTGTCTAGCCCTGTAGAAGCTTTTTTTCCCTTAAAGAGTAGCACCCTTTGAGAAGATGGTGAGGTTGACGTTCCTTCAAAGGGTTTATCGCTAACATACCACCAGCCACTGAAATATCAAATTACATTTACAAAACGCAATCCTGTTAAACAAAAATTAGTTTATTCATTAGTAATATTTGCCCAAAAAATATAACAAATATAGAAAACTTTTACATTTACTTTTACATCCTTTGTAACTCCGGAACAGTTGATTTTAGAACAAATATGCATCTGACCTTTATTGTTTTAAATTTGACGTAGAACATACTTTTTGAAATATTGCGAAAAACTTAAAAAACTTCTAATTTGCCGACCTCTCTCCACTACCCCCCCCAAACCCGACGCACAAAATGGTGTAACTATTTACTGAACTAGATGTGGACCAGATAGAAAAATTTCATGTTGGAGAATAACTTTTATTTTGGATGTCATGGTTTTTGATCAAATTATTGTATACTATTATGGTTCCCGATTAGTAATCCAATTACATCGGCATTTTGCCGTATATTTCAATACTTTCGAGTATGTTTTCTTCAATGTAAAGCCAACCACTGTTAGGTTTACCACTTCGAAGCACTGTGGCGGCTTGATTAAATTAGAAATTGAGAAACTTCTGGTGTTTGTGCCGGAGTTCGAACTCGCGCTGTCCTGCTTGGTAAGCCAGTCTCACAGCCACTGAGCTACCGCCGCTACCTAAAGAGGTATAACATAAACAATTTTACAAAAGAAATAATAAGAAACAATAAAATGGAAAGATTCAATAAGAGAAACAATCTTGCAATAAAAAATAAAACTGAACTAGAAACATGGACATCAACACTATATTTAAAAAAACTTTATACTTTAATAATATCAAGATTAAATAAAACTTTTATAAACTTCCAAAATTTGTATTTTAACCGAATATTTCCAAACGGAAAATTATTAATTCTCATACATTACATCTCTACATTTACCACATTTCTTGCACATAAAAGAGAAAAATAAGTTATTACCAAAATGTATGTCTAACATCTTTAATTTTCAATTCGAAACTTCAATTTTGTAGAGTAAAAATATTATTAATATAAATATTGTTCTGAACCTATTTTCTTGTGGCATTTTGAAGTAATTACTATTTAAAAAGGAATAAGCCACAATTAAAGGTTAAAGTAAGTTATTGACGTTTCAATTTCCACTTCTGAAATTGTTGCCAAAATACAACAATAATATAGTTCTATAAAAACAATAATAATTGTATTATACAAATACAAAATTAGTTTGTATTTTGAGAACGATTTCCGAAGTGGAAATTGAAACGTCAATAAACTTCCTGTAACCTTAATTGTGGCTTATTCCCATTTAAATAGTAATTATTATTAATATAAATATTTTAAATTTAATGAGTTTAAATGTAGGTGAGTTTTAACAATTCAATCCTTTAAATCTCAATCCTTTGATACCTCGAAGACGAACCACAATGGTTAAATTTAAAAACCATAATATTACGGTGTTCCACTGGTGTTACACTTATTGTTTGGTTCGGCCATCTGGCTGGTCATAGTAAGGCCGCTTTAAAGGCTGAATATTTCTTCAAGAGAAATGGTTTCAGTTGCTTCTTCGCGCGTTTTACAGTGTTGTCGTTCTTGCCGACGATACACATTGCCGTGAGTTCGCTCTTTTAAAAACTTACACGCTTGAGTAAGTATCTTCTGTAAAAAAAGTGGTTGCGTTTGTGGAAAAGGAATTACTGAGTAGTTCTCATGTAAAACAAACATACAGTTTTTGTAGATTGAATGTGGTATTTATTTATTAAAATATTGTGTTGGATTTGTACATAATTATTTACATATATATATATATATATATATATATATATATATATTATATATTATATATATATATATATATATATATTATAATATATATATATATATATATATATTTACATTAAATAATGAACCAAATGTTCAAAATTATACGATTTGGTTGTGATTTGGTCGACAAGAAAAGATATTTTTGAAAACCATACCCAATATCGTCGAAAATTAAATGTCTGGTTCGGAATATTTAGACACAATATTATTGGACCATTTTTCTATGAGGAACATTTAGATTCAAAAAAGTTTTTTGACTTTCTACAAGAAGATATTTAACCGAGACTTGCAGGTAGATGGATGCGCTGGGCCACAATGACTAGGAGCTTAAGGAATTTCTTAAAAACAGCTTTAATAATTGTTTGAGTGGACCTAACTCTAACATTAAGTGGCCTAGATTGGAAGCTCCAAACGATTATTTTATCTGGGGGCATCTAAATCAAAAATCTATTCTGACCAAAAATTTACAGATATTGAAGCATTAAAAATGCAAAATATTGAAGAGTGTGCAAAAATAACGCTACGCGTTTTGGCTAATTTTATACTAGAATTTTACAATCGATTGGAATACTGTTTAGTACAAAATGGCGGAGTGTACAGTAAAAATATATTGAAATTCTCTGAAATGTTGTATAAGCTGCAATTGAATTGAAGTGTATTAGAATATCTTACGTTAAATAAAGATCTGGCACTATTGCCTGAATACAGCATTATTGCGATTTTTCATCAACTGAGTACATTTTATTAACTTTATTTCTTTGTAAACAATAGAATTTATTGTTTACAAAGTAATATTTATTGTTCAGTAGTAGTAGTAGTATTTAATAAAATTTATTGTTTATAATTTAATCATAAAATAAAAATATTGACAATTCAAATATTGTTAAACATCTTACATCAATATTATCAAACGCAACACATTCCTGCACTACGTGTGCCCTGACTTTTAGGGGTGGCCTGAAAAATGTATTATATTTTTGCAAAATTTTGGAGTACGTTTAATTCGTAGAACAATTTTAACATTTGTTTTTAATACAGATTTCAGTTCCCTACAAATAGTTTCTTATGACTTTTGATGTAAAATAATGAAGCAGGAATTTCTGATGTTCGAATAAATAATTGAATAAATTAAGATATATATATATATATATATATATATATATATATATAAGATATAGTGAAAAACATTAATTAGTAGCGATTTTTAAATTACAAAACTTTAAGTTTATGTAATAATAAAATTATCTCGACTGAAATATTTGACTAAAATAAAGGTAGGTATGTTCTGTCCGAAAACGATTAATGTATGTGGAATTGGTGTAATAGTTAGAGACTTGGTCTATTGACAAGACGATTGGGGTGACTACATTATACAATGAAGTTGTTGTATTTTTACAGTCTTACTAAGGCCTTGTGAGGAGACTACTATAAAATAAACAGAATAACTTGACAACATTCTATTTAATTTGCTTTTCTTTTTCCTTCATTCTAAACTTATCACTATGGTTTCCTATGGTATGTCTTGTCTATTTTTCTCTATACATTTTAGATTAGTTTGTTAAATGAGCGAAAAAGGGAACTCATACTAGGGAAAAGCAAACTAAACAGTACATTACATTGACCTAAAAGGCGAAAAAACTAAAATAATAAACCTTGTGTTAGCAACGTCATAACTTGTTATATTTCCTAGTCATATGAAGATTACAAAGAATTACAAATCTTAAGACAATAATAAATAGAAAATAGCAAACTGGCAAGGATTATATTATATTAAAGATTATAACTTCATATAGGAATAATACATTTAAGAATAAAACGTGGTTTGAGCTTTGGGTTAAGTCAAATAGGAAATTATAAAAAGTTACAAAAAAAAAAAACACTGGATATTAGTTAAATGTTAAATATAGACTTACTCCAAGAAATATGTAAAGATATAAATGAATTTATAACTAAAACTTGTCTTTTTATAGATGAACAACAATTTTTCTTTTTACAGAATTGAAGCTTGACATGATAGAAGTTAGGTTGTCAACTACTGACATATATATACTTTGTCGATTGAAGTGGGGTATAGAAATTATTTAGTGGAATACAGTAAATATAACCGGAATAAATAAACATTAATATTGTTCTGAAGCTATTTCTTGTGGCATTGTAAATTAATTACTATTTATAACTGGGAATAAGCCACAATTAAAGATAAAAATACGTTTATTGACGTTTTAATTTCCAATTCGGAAATCGTTCTCAAAATACAAATAGTAAATTAAAAAAATTTGTTTAATTTACTATTTGTATTTTGAGAACGATTTCCGAATTGGAAATTGAAACGTCAATAAACGTATTTTATATCTTTAATTGTGGCTTATTCTCAGTTATATAAATAGTAATTAAATAAACATTAATAATGAAAAATTAAGATTAAATAGAATATTGAGTTGATCGAAGAGTTGAGCGCCAACTATTTTTAGAATAAAAATACTAAAATAAAAGGCAAAGTGAATAGGTGAAAGAAATTAAAAGAATTTGAAATAAAATAGTTATTCAAAGAAAAATAACAAATTACGTTACAAACTCACTAATGTTTGAAGTTTCAATTTAAACTCCAAAAATCGTTTTTAAAAAAGATTATTATACAAGTTATTGGAAAATGTAGAACCGAAGATATTTGTTATTCGTCATGTTATTACAGGAATTGATATGCTTGACCTCGATCTTGTAAGTAGCATGTAAATGGCTAAAGAATCTGAAAGTGGGTATTTTTACCCTAGAAATGTCAAATTCTGTTTTATGTATTTTTTGTAATATATTTGTGTAAAAACGGTGTCGTAATTGTGGTCGAGTGACCACAATGCAAGATTCGTGTTTTGTGTATTGTTTGTTGTATATGTATTGTGTATAAGATGGTACTGGTTTGTCAAACTCCTATTACTCCGCTATTGTCGGTACGTACTTCTTCTTTTAATATTGGCAACGAAAGCTTGCTACATTCTACTGATGAGATTGCTAAACATTTTTCTTCGTTGACTAGGATCAGGGCTGCTTATTTGACTTTTCTCTTTTTTATTTTGGGTTCTTTCATGATTATTTATGCATTTTTCCATTTTGGTCTGTGCTCGTTGTCGCAGGCATGTTTACATACCTGGAATTCCTCGTAATCTCTGTTCATGATGTATGTTTCATGCTCGTTTATTCAGACACTGATCATCTACATATCTACGGACCAGAAGCACGCAACACATTTCTGATAGACATCAGCAATAAAGCAATAAAGAAGAATAAATCAATTTGGCCTTGGAGAAGAACAAGAAAACTATAGATGAAATATATATATATACATATATATATATATATATATATATATATATATATATATATATATATATATATATCATTTTCTTTTCTGATCGTTTTAATCACAAAAGAAGACACAGAGTATGTAATCAAAGTCTACAAAAAACAACCCACACCAACAGATATTTAAATTATCACTCCAACCACAACGTAAACATCAAAAAAGCCTAAACACCTGCTCTAATAAAAATGCATTCCAACAAGAAAAAACAAGTGCAACATCACAACAACATTCAAAATAATCAATGCATTGAGATCTATCCTGTCCAAAACCAAACCTAACAACACACAAGAAAGATAAAACTAATGCAACAATTGCTACGTGGGAGAAACTGCAAGACCACTAATTGTCAGGATAAATGAGCATGAAACATACATCAAAAACAGAGACTACGAACACTATCAGATATGCAACGATTCCTAGGACAACGATCAAAGACCATAATGGAAAGAAGCATCAATAATCATAAAAGAAGCAGACATGAAGCCCGAGAGTGTGAGTGGCAAACTTTTTGCATTTTTTTTGAGGTATCAAAAGTAATATACGGTGTTCCACAAGATCTTCAAAAACGATGTCTGCGAAGATTCTGGTAAAAAAGTCCCCAGTATAAATGCATTTGTGAATTTTACCAGCGTCATCTACGGTTAAGCATTTACCACACCTCTCCTCTATTGCCCTGAAGGCTGTGCGATTTATTACTGAAAATACATTATTATATTTATCAAATATGTTCAGGTTATATTCAGGTTTTATTTCACTTAAAACTTTATCTCATATATGACTTGTGTATTCTTGGCGAGGGAGTTAGTTTATAACAATTACAATAGAGGAAAATAAACTTTTCTTGCTCCAGGGCAACGCAGAGCATTTCACTACACCCAGGGAGTTGCCTCGGACAGATACCCAGGAATAGGAAGGTTGAAAAAGAAAAATGAATATTTGACTATATGTTACATTTATTTATGCAAAGAAATTTGTTTATTATATCAAAATTGCAATGGTATTCATTTCTCAGCAGTTGTATAGTCAATATCAATATTAGTTAATCCAACTGTTGTGGTTGCTGCAGGTTGATTATTTAATGTTAACGGAAGGTCGGTTAGTTTCAGTAAAACTGAACAATATTCAGCTTGCTCGTATAATATTGGCATTATCGTCTCTGATGACTGAGTATATTGGATTGATCAATTTTTATTGTTTTAATCTAAAATTCTGAAAATTTTAAAATATTAGATAATTTTGTTCATCAGTATATTTTTAGAAGGGCTTCTGATCTTGAAAAGTCAGATAAAGAATTTATTTTACCTCTTGTGGTTCATTCAAAATCTAGAACGACATACTAGATCTTTTTTACTCTTCTTTTTAAAAAATTTCCGTATAAAGAGAGAGAAACCGTGCGTACATTGAAATATTTAGGAAAACCACTGCTATTTTCTTGATTATTGAAATCTAATTACTATTTATATATCTTGTGTTAAATGTCAAGTAGCACAAATGTACAAAAGAGTTGCACATACATAGAAGGAACAAAATATTTTGTTAAATAACATGGCAATTTATTTTCAATATATTGGTACAAACAATTTTCGAAAATAACAGATATTAAATATTTAAACGTAAAAAATGAAAAAATAAGCATGAAAATAAAAAACAATATCTATTGATTAAGGTTAATGTCTGAGATTAATAATAAGCAGTATGACAATCATTGTAATTTAATTTGTGCAATCAATTAAAAACGTAACCTATTTCTCGAACTTTTTTGAAAAATATGTATATTTGGCAACGATGTTCTTTGAACAACGTACGAGGTACTTGGTAGTACCAGCAAGAGTTGAGGACTCTCGGGCCAGGTCAATAAAAAATGAACGTGGCCTTAGGCTAAAAAACACGATCAAAAAAACAATGCTTTGCTGCGGTTAAAGACAGGTAGCTGTGCTCGCGGGGGACCAAAGGGGAGGGGGACATCAGGATCATTTGTATAACCGGGGAATGCGCCCGACCCGGTACAATCCAAGCCAAAACGTGGGGGTCGTATTTTTTGAATGCCTGCCTCACAGGGGCGTACACAACACAAAAATTAGTTTATTATAAGAATTCTTATTAAGTATTAGAATAATAAGAAATACAGACTTAAACTTAAAAAATAAATTAATATCTCACAATGGCACATCATATATTTATGGGCTTCCAAAAGTACGTAAAAACAACATTGTTCGTCGCCCAATTATTAGTTCTATTGGAAGTCCAACATAAAACCTCTCCAAATATTTTGCAGACATTTTGGGAAATGCAATCGGTAAAAGCAACTACGTGGGATTTTCACAATTTTATTTTAAAACATTCTGTACCAATTAATCACAAACTTATGTCTTTCGACCTAAAATCATTATACACTAAGATCCCAATTGAAATAGCTTTAAACAGTGTCAAAACTAGATGGAATAACATCCAAATACAGTCAAACTCGTTTACAACGACACCGGCTATAACGTACAATCGGATATAACAAACAAAAGACTAGGTCCCATAAAATGACATACAAAAAACGCATTTATATTGTCTATAATGAACAAATCGGTTAGAGCAAACATATTTCTTGGAACACTAGCAGTTAAAATATTGCTTACAGCGTACAATTTCAAGTGCATATCTATATCTCAGATGACACAACATCCATTTTTTTCAATTATGACATTTTTACACACTGTATAATAAATAAATAATAAATAATTATAACCAACGCATAATGTAAATGACAGTAGATACAATGTTAAATATAATATTGTTTCCACATTTTAATAAATAAGTTTACAAGTGATATCCTATAAAGTTATGAAAATGGATATTGTAGTGTTGTATTTATCACAGGTATTACCGATATTTAGTACCACGAAATGAGAAGTAAGGATTTATTAATTTATAGTTATAGGACATCCGGGCAGGCATCTACACTTGATTACTTGCCCTTTAGACATTTAGACCTCCCAAGACGGGTCCATAGTATTACAAAATTTTGTTTATATTACACCATTTGGCCCAAGCCAAGAGTTTCTGAATTTGAATTCAGTTGTGTCTAGCCGTCATAAAAAAACATGTCACTGAAACAATTTACTATCGAGGAACAGCAACTGGAATGATGAAACGCCGAGAGAAAATTAGGATGCAATTTAATAAGTGTGAAAAAGGAAAACGCGCTCGGTCATCAAATCACAGTGACATTGAAAGTGCTGTGCTAGATTGGTTCAAACAACAACGCGCAAAAAATGTACCCGTGAGTGGGCCGATGCTTCAGATAAAGGCTGATGCTTTCGCTGTGATTTTGAAGAAGGATTTTAAGTGTAATGCTT
Source organism: Diabrotica balteata (assembly GCA_918026665.1). Classification (NCBI taxonomy): domain Eukaryota; kingdom Metazoa; phylum Arthropoda; class Insecta; order Coleoptera; family Chrysomelidae; genus Diabrotica; species Diabrotica balteata. The sequence continues at coordinate 136,268,585 of OU898280.1, forward strand.
CCTGGGTTCAACGTTTCCGAGCTCGCCACAATATTGTCCACAGAAAAATTTCCGATGAGTCAGCAGTTGTTGACAGATCAATTACAAATGACTGGGTTGAAAATGTGTGGCCTCTGGTCCGGCTATAGCGATGATGAAATTTTTAATGCTGACGAGATGGGGTTATTTTTTAGACTGACACCTGATCAAACGTTAAAGTTCAAAGGGGAGAATATTCCAGTGGTAAACTTTCAAAAGTAGCCGGTTCCATAAAAAGGAAGCTTTTGGTGATAGAAAAAAGTAAAAATGCCGCGCTGTTTTAAAAACGTGAAAAATCTCCCTGGAGCTAAAGCTAAAGCCTGGATAACGTCGGCTATTTTTGAAAAGACTTAAATAAAATGGGACAGTGAACTTTTACAACAGAAGAAACACATAATTTTAATTGTCCCACCCCCAGTTGACAGATTAAAACAAATTAAACTTATTTTTCTGCTACCAAATTTGACGTCCGTACTGCAGCCCATAGACCAAGAAGTTATAAGAAGTCTTAAAGCATGCTCTCGGAAAGAATTGCTGTACAAAATCATCGAAAAGAGAAAGAATAACGACGATACGAAAGTCAGTATTCTTGACGCTATACTAATGACATCAAAGGCATGGGGATCTGTGCGGAAGGAAACGATAATCAACTGTTTTCGTTTTTCCGGACTAACTAACGACTTACAACCATCAGGAATCGCATACAAAGATATTACACAAACGCATTTGCAGGATGCCGTTTCCCTTCTTAGTTCTGACTGCTTTGCAGATGACTAGGTACGAGTGGATGACGAAATAAGTACGAACGAAGAACTGTCAGATATTGACATCGTACTGAGTCACCAAACTAGTGACAAACAAAGTACTGATGAGGCTGATGAAGAACTGGAAGATTTTGGCAAAATCCTACTGTTTCTGAAGCGGATGCTGCTTGTTCCACATTAGAGCATTTATTCAGACTGTTGAAACTTTCCAGAGTGTGAAAGAATCATTATCGATTGTTTCCACAGCAATTGCAAAAAGGTTTTTTTTAGAAGTTCAAGGAAGGCGACAAATAAAAATTACAGACTTTTTCATTAAATATTCAGATAAAATGTTGTATTTACATATTTTGTAATACATAAATGTATGTATTTTTAAAATTAAATAGTATATGTATGCCTACATTTTTATAATACAAAGATTTTAAGAAGCTGTTATATTACGAGTATACTTTATTGTAGTAAGTGCAACTAACTGTCATACCAGTGTAATATCGTTTATACCTAACCTATTCATTATAACTGATAGAACCGCTTACAGAGAACACTGGCTACAAACGTTCAAAATTCACCAGTCCCCTGAAGTTCGTTATAAACGATTTTGACTGTACATACTTCTCTTCCTCTTCAAGAATTTCTTCTTTCTCTTCTTCAAGTGCCATCTTCGCGACGGAGGTCGGCAATCATAATAGCTATTTGGACTTTTGAGACGGCTGCTCTGAAAAGTTCATTTGATGTACATCCGTACCACTCTCTCAGGTTGCCATGACACTCTACGCCTCCCTATGCTTCTCTTTCCTTGGATCTTTCCCTACATAATTAGTTGGAGCAAGGTGTATTTCTCTCCACGTGTAATATGCCCGAGATATTCTAATTTTCTTGTTTTTATTGTATTTAAAATTTCCATTTCTTTCTTCATCCTTCCCAGAACCTCTATGTTTGTGACGTGTTCTGTCCACGATATTTTCAGAATTCTTCGGTATACCCACAGCTCGAATGATTCCAATTTTTTCAATGATGTCGCATTCAAGGTCCAAGATTCCATTCCATAAAATAAAGTCGAAAAAACAGCACCTCGCCAACCTGACTCTTAGTTCCAGTTTTAAATCCCTGGTACATAGCACTCTTCTCGTTTTGTTGAAATTTACTCTAGTCTTTTCTATTCTTATTTTGATCTCCTGATTATAATCATGTTCACTTGTTCGACGTTGGTTATGTTTATTAGAAGATTCTCGTTATTTCTTTGAGTTTCCGATATTCTCATAAATTTCGTCTTCTTGACATTCATTGTTAGACCATACTCTTTTCCATGAAGTCTCTGAAAATCTTCAATATTTTTGGCTAAGATCACAGTGTCGTCCGCATATGTAATGTTGTTAATAGGAACTCCATTTACCTTTATTCCAGCTCTTTCACCTTCAAGTGCGTTTTTCAGGATTAAAAAGAATTGGCGACAATACGCCTCCCTGTCTCACTCCACATCTAATTTTAATTTCTTCTGACAGCTGTTCATTAACACGTACTTTTGTTCGCTATTTATGGTATAAATTTGATATGATCCTAAGGTCGTTGTAGTCAATCTTCTTTAATTTCAGGACATTCATTAATTGTTTATGTCGTACTTTATCGAATGCTTTATTATAGTCAATAAAACATGCGTTTATATCTTGATTGATTGATGTCCAGGTATCTTTGTATCAGTATATTGAGTGAAAAAAGAGCTTCACGCGTTCCTAGGCCTTTGCGAAAACCAAATTGTGTATCATTAACGTCTATGTCCAGTTTGTAATATATTCGGTTATAGATGACTTTAAGAATTCCTAGAGGGTGTAAAATTCTGTCTCAGCTCAACGTTCTTCCAACATGAAAATGAATACTATTCTCAGATTTCTGGAGTGGCCTTGGGTTCGCCTATTTCAGCAACAATGGCAAACTTAGTAATGGATATATTAGAAACAACAGTCATCTTTACATTTCAAATGATAGCCACGTTAAAGTTTCGTCCCATGTTTTTGATGCTGTACTATTAGTATGTGCCTGATATCATGAGTTTGGCTTTCATTGATCATTTTTCTTCTTACTGCATCGTATCCATTCGAAGATTGGCGATTCGATTGGCTATAGCTACGCGCGCAACATCGACCGAGATCTTGAGATCTCGGTGATGTTTTGACGAGCAAGTCTTTGAGCCAAGAATTTTGTCTTTTTCTTTATTCACCTTTCTCTAGAATTGACTTGGTAGCAATTTTCTTTACTAATCTTGACATTTAGGTCACCAATCACAATGTTGATGTCACTTCGAGGGCATGTATTATTCTTCTTCTGGCATTCAGCGTCTCTTGTGGAGGTTGCTGATCAACATGGCTACTTGCACTTAAGAAACTGCTGCACGGAATAATTCGATCAATGTCGTTCCGAACCATTCACGAAGGTTTCGCAGTCAATAAATTTTTCTAAGTTCCACGCTTTTTCGTCCAACGATCATTCCTTACATTATAAGCTAGGAACTTATAATAGCTATCTATAATAACTTAATATAATAGATAGCTATATAGCTTATAAGCTATATAGCTATCTTATGAGATGTGTGACTCTTCTTTATAGTATATAATATAACACTGCGATATTGGCCTTGCACTCAGATCCAACTTGTGCTTTTTATGCAAATATTATGTAAAATTCGCAATTCGAAATAAATTAACGTTTATGTATTTTATCCAATTTTTTATATAAATATGCAAAATCCCCAGATATTTCGTGTGACTTTTTTTAGCTTCGATGACAGCTTTGATCGTTCTTGGCATGCTTTGAATGTTTTTCAGGCTGTCTTCTTGTATTGTATTGTCCCTGTGCCAGATTGCAATGAGTCTCCCAATAAACTGCTTCTTATTTGTGACAATTTCTTGGACAATACCCATCTTCATGACCTCCTATAGATTTTCGATCGGGACGAGCTCTGGGGAATTACCTGGTCACTTCAGTACCATAATTTTCTTTATTTCCAGGTACGATGTTACTGTTTTTGAATTATGGCACGGAATAATCGTATTATTTGCCAAACCAGTATTTAATTTGTGACATAAGCTTTTCTCGAGAACTTCAATATACTTATGTTGATTTATCATTCCCTTCACAATGTACAGCCTTCTTGTGCCCTTGCTAATGGTCACAGACCATCACATGATCTTGAGAGGTTGCTTTACTCGCTCCAGTATGCAATTATTTGTCCATGTCGATGTGTTAATGATTATCTCCACTGTAGACTCATCGGAGAAACAAACCTGTGAAGAAAAAAAATATAAGATATTTTTTTATAGAAAAAACAGTGGTTATAGGAATTTAAATTTTAGTAATGATGTAGTTTACCTTTTTCCAATCCTCAATTGTCTAATTTTTGTGTTCTTTGGTCCATTGCTTCTCTTTCCTATCAATGCGACGGTCAACTTTGGTTTTTTGGTAGGGCGAAATGATTTTAAAACCTTGCTCAGCAAGCCTTTTATTGACTGTCATGTCAGAAACTAGCATCTGAGCTTCACAAATAAGTCCCCATGAAGATTTTTCGTGGTTTTTTTCTGTTGTTTAAACACTTAACTTAACTAAACGTCCAGGTACACCTGAAACTAGGTCAAGGCCATAATTTTTTATCTCGTGGCGCTGCTCGTACCACTTCAATCTTCATCAGTCCCCAAATGTTTTCAATGGGGCTAAGATCTGGAGATTCTGCTGGCCACGGAATTGTTGCCAATTCGTATACTTGCATTCAAGCTTGAGTATAAGCAGAAGTATGGCATCTTGGATTATCTTGCTGAAAACGCCACCCTACTGGATAGAAAACATGAGCCGTCTCAAGAAGAAAACCATTTAGGTATATAGAATAGTACCATTAACTATACAGATATGTGTAGCACCACACTAAGATATTGCTTCCCAAACCATTATTTTAGTGAGAAATTTGGAAATTTGAACGGTAACATTTTCTCTTAATAGGACTTTTAGGTGATTTGTACAAAGCTGGAAACAACTTTTATCAGATATAAAGACATTAATAAAATTATCTTCTCGAAAACGTTGACAAAAATCTATTGTTCGTTGCCTTTGCAGAGGTGTCATTATAGGGATTTTTTTTGTTTCCTTGATATGTAGTCTTGCTTTTTTAGTGATATGGGGACAGTTTCTGGGCACACTTTTATTCTTCGTTGATTTCCAAATCTGTTTGCTAATTTTCGAAACCCTACCTTTTGACCTAGATTTTGTCGTCCTAAAGCATTTAAATTGTTTCCACGAATCTTACGCGATCTTCCCGAAACTTGTCTATGTCTCATATCTATGCCATTTTTTATCCTCTTTATTGTCTCATACAATTCACTTTTTCCGAGTTCAGTCAATTGCACTAATTTTTTAACGTTTCGGACACCCTTTCTATATAAATATTCCACCACTTTTTTTTTCTACTTGCGACATTATTTCATCAATCGTAAGTGTGTGTAAAAAACAACAATATTTGACAGATGGTATTGTCATGCGATTTTGTCCATAACCTACTATCGGCACAACCTACTTGATGCATTACTTTTGTCTTAAAATGTTACAAAAAAGAAATCTATTAAAATTAGGAAAAATATAAAATGCCGGATACTTTCTAGACGGACTATACATTATTAAAACATACTACATAGATAAAATGATATTGATCAATTAGAAACATAATAAAAACAGACAAATTAAAGTCTAACCTTCAAGCGCAAATTCACCAAAATGTGTATGTTGTGACTTGTGACATAATTTGACACAGGTGACAGATCGAGAGCTGTCAACGTCAAAAAAGTTAGTGACAAAAAATATTGGCATACCTTAATTGGGTAGCAGCATATAATTTGACTTTTGTTAAATTACATTTTTTGAAATTTCTAAAACTAGTAATATTTCTGTGAGTATGTATACAATGACTGTAGCGTTTATTTATTTATTTTTTTATCTGTTTTATCAATTTTATCCGTCTATTCATACGTTGCCTATTAGTCTTTCATTTCTATTAGAAGCATATTAATTACTATTTTTTTTTTGTTTATTTACTCATATTCTTAAACCTTTATCTCAAAATGTTCCCAATTTTTTATGCTATTTAGTTTCTTTTTAATTTTTATTTACAACAGAGATTTTTAAAGCAAATTTCCCACAAACAGGTGCTACATACCGTCTCAAAGTTGTTCTTAAATTTATTTGAAATACCTAACAACAGGTGTGCTTTATCAGCAATAGATGCTCTCACGAGGTGGTGGGAAGCGATCAGTTCGGTCTTTATTGACTCTATTGTTACATTTAATGGTGTAAACTTGAAATCGGTCGATTGTTATATCCAAGGCAAAAGCAAAACGTATGAGATAACGTAGTAAAAAAACGGGTAATAGAATAATGCTAGTGAAATTTGAACTCGATAAAGAAGTGTTGTGAAAAAATAATAAAGCTTCAGGTATTGACAACAACCAACTGAAATTCTCAAAATTGGAGGACATACACAGACAGATAGATTTCATAAACTAATAACGGATGTGTGGAATACAGAAGAAATTGCAGGAAACTGGAAAAAAGCAATTGTAATGCCAAATCCACAAAAAGAGAGACAAACTCAACTACAAAAACTTCTTATTATTATTATGAGACATGGCTCTGTCTGTTTTTTAATGTGCCTCCAGTAATTTGTCCATCGTTTACTTAGCCTTCCTATTGCTCGCCTTCCTATTGGGGAATAGTCCCTTGCCGTCCCAATTGATTCTTACTGTTCTCTTCTATTTCTTAGCCAGTCCTTATGCTCTATAGGTCAATTTTTTAAAAGATTTTCCAGTTATACTGTTTTTAACATCATTCTTGTCCTCTTTGTGTCAGGTCGTGTTTCTGCTGTGTATGTCATTATTGGTCTAATGACTGTTTTGTAAATTTGGCTTTTCATTTTTATTTCTCCATATTGTTTCATTTAGGCAACCTGCTATATTCACTTGATCTTTCACTTCTGTTCTAAGTAGATTAAATAATATATGGTGGCTCAAAGATATTAGCAAAGGAAGGGAAATAAATATTTACAATACCATCGTCCAAAGTATCGCACTCTATGATATAGAAAGATGGACAGAACATGACAAAACCATTGAAGGGTATGGAAATGGATGTATAGCGGAGATCAAATAAAAGTAATCATCGTGACCGAAAAGATATTCGTGGAAAATGTTGAACAACAACAATTAATTGAAATGAGGTTGAATGCTCGAATAAATGAACTTTGAAAAATATGGCTATTATCGAGCACAAGTTAATCAAATCTAGCCCAAGTACTTTCGCTTAAAATAGCATCTTCAGGGGCATTTCGTCAAAATATAAACTATCTGGCAAGCGTAGAATGTGGAAACATTAATAATAACATAAAATTGTACAAAACACTACACTACAACGAGGAAAAATAGTTTAAAATTACTTTAAAGATTCTACGCTACATTCTTTGTCCTTTGACAAAGAATGTAGCGTACCTAATATTGCGTAATAAAAAATTATGACAAACTTTAGCATTTGTGTGCTTTTAAAACTATTCTTCACTACGTCTTTTCTCATACTGCTTTGCAATTCTTTATACTATTACTTATATATTTTTCAATTTCCTGTAGTTGATTCTCCATATACTGTATTTTTTTATAAAGTACCATTGTGAGAACTGTATAGTATGATTGAAAGTTTATTTTTTTCTGACAAAACAGAAAAGAGTTTTTCGTTCACTAAAAGTATTTTACGATAACTTTGATAATTGAACATGGAGTTACCATTTTCAAACAGCCTAACATTATGACAAAAATTTATGAGCATACTAAACGAAAAATGTATTACACGCCGTAATAATTATATTCTCATAAGAAAAATGTCGATAACGTCATATTTGCGTCAGATATCAATATAAACAATACATGAATACTACCGGATTGTGATAGTAATACGTTCTCTATGCTTGTATTGACCAAAAAAAAAACTTGTGTTATTAACGGAAGATTCAATTTACAACGTAAACTAAACTAGACGCAAGAAAATAACTAACGTGTAGCTGAATCTAGAGTCACGCATAATGTATGTTTTTAATAATAATAAAAAATAAAACAACAATTTGTGTTGAGTATACCAATGGTTGATATGGTTTCGAATATGCGATGTTATTGACTCGGGGGGGCATGGCGATGGCGTACTGACGTGGCGGCTACTCGGAATGCGGTCCGGCGCTGCTGCATTCTTCCACTTTACCAGCTTCCTTCGACTTAAGAACAATGCGCGTGTGCCACGTCTGTATAATTTCCCAGGAGCCTATAATTTGGACATTAGAATAAAAATTCGACGAATTTGTGCCATTTATGAATAGTAAATTAACTTTTTAAACCTTTATCATTAGTTAATAAATTATTACTAATAAAGATGTAATTATTACCATATAATAAAAACACTTGCAAAGAATTATCACAGTCATTGTTACACATTATATTCTAACATAAACTGAAATAAATTTGATAAAAATGTACCAAACTATTTTATTTTATAAGAAGTGATTCTCAAGTAGCCATAAGCAACATATTCCCATTATTGTTGGGAGAGGAAGAACATAATGTAGACTTGGGACAAGCATGGCAGCAAGTAGCATCAACTATAGAAGAAGCAGCGAAGGAAACCATTGGAAAAAAGAGGACTCTCCCAAAACGGAAATGGTTTGACCAACAATGCTATAGTTGAGCCACTGAAAAGATGGGATGATGTGAATCTCACGCACTCTTAAATATTCCTCTCCCTATGTTATCACTTTTCCCACGTTTACACCGCTCAACAAAAACGAACTAACTAAACTCGCTATAATACAGATTGAATGAAATAAATTCGGAACATACGAAATATTATGTATTTCGGCTCAATGTTGCTGTAGGTGGTTGGCCAACAAAAGGGTGTCAAATAATTATATTATAAAAATCCAATACTTCAGCGGGCTGCTGGATTCTGAAATCATAAAAATTGAAAGCTACACATAAATCTACGATTTTATTATGCTGTCAAACCAGTTATCGCTTCTTTAGACAAGCCCTTCTTTGAGCGGTGTTGCCAACCTCATTCTTTAGATGTTTCTCAAATAAGGTGTTATCCATAAAATATTTACAAGAAAAAAAGAAAATAACTACAAACCATTAAGTTTATTTTTATTATTAGTCTGTTGTAGTAGATTGGTAAATACAATGAAAAATATAGGTAAATATCCGATTTATTTAAAGATACGAAGAAGATATAACTCTCAAAAAGATCCGCAAATCGGATTATTACACGGCGATTGGCAACATTGTTACGCAAACAACATTGTTGCGAGACAGATAGTTGAACGATATTTATACAATGTCTAAACCCAGGTATGGATTTATTTTTGTCCAAGTTTTATATTGGTCCACTATTTCAAATGCAGTTCAAACAGATATATATTAAATTGTATGATCCGTTTTAAATTCGTTCAATCTGTATATTTATACCGTTTTTTACAGGTTATTGATTTACATTAAATTTAAACATTTTATTGGCTTTTGCGTGAAGATTAAAATTCTAAATTTCAATTTTTATAGGGCGGACAAATAAAAATGTTTATATAAATATGTCAAAAGTAAACTTTAAATAAAATTAAGAGATAAATTCGCTTTATAAATTTGATGGAATGCGATCCGTTTCGCGATGGAATCCGATGGATTCACAAGAATCGGTTGACAAAGAAATATATGATTAATGCTAATAGTTACCTGTAGCATCAGGAGTGAATTACTATTTCCCTGTTTTGCTAATTCTTGGGATGCTTTTTTATAAGTGTTCATTATTACACCTTTTTCTTCAACAGTTAAATGTCTTTTTTTGATCTTTTTCTTGGAGGTGAAAGAGTGTTTACATCCATATTTAATAAACGTAACACACAATTAATAAAATCGTTAATAAACCTAACCCACACAATAATTAATACAAATTAATACACGTAATAGAAACTCAGAAAAGGTGGAAAATTTTATAAAACCCTATAGATAAGAATTTAAGCCGATTTTTACAGAACAAGATCACAGAAAAGACAAATGCTGCTTATGTCTGCTAAAGGCATGACAATGTTTTAAAATCTATAAGGCAGATGGAACAATAATAAATCATGACAATGGTTTAAAATCTACAAGGCAGATAGAAAAAGATATTTTCAATATGTCGTCAGTTTTTTTCGGCTGTTCTGATGACACTATCAAGGTTCAAATCCAAGTCCCTCAACATTTTAAATCAACAGAGAAAAAGCCAAAAATTAATTAGAAGATTAATGCCATTATGTAGTTGTTACTAACTTAACCCTATACAAGTTGTTCACTTTATTAAAGAGAAGCTGGGTATCAAGGAATATATTAGATGTTATGCCCTCCTTCAAGATTCCGACACAGCGAGTGTTTCCTCAGTTAAAAGAGGTATAAAATCTAAAACCTCCATTGACTTATTATTTAATACGGAAATTTGGCCACCTGGTCATACATTAAATGGTCTTCAGAATCTTTATATTCCGAAACAATGCCTTCATCTGAGTCAAATATGAGTCCGAAGATCATCAGAAGCCTTGTTAGCTTGGAAAATTCAATTAATATTTTAAGCAAAAACAAAAGTGAAGTGGAAAATACAAAAATCGTCACAGACAAGCCATCGAAATTTGCAAATCGAAGAATGCTTTTCATTCTCATATTAACTTTATTAAGAAGGATCCCTTGGAACCATCGATAAATCTGGATCCTTTGACCCCAACAAGAGTTAGATTAACCAATAACTCGAATAGTCGATATCTTCTAGCAAGATTAAGGGAACCGGATATCTTGAAAGCCATTAAACTACATCTTGCTTTTCTACTCGACCAACCTGCTTCAGTATGTTACGAAGGATTTACCAACACAAGCAATAAACTCTTTTTGGCTTTTGATGGACTTCCCACTAAGACTGAAGGTCTACGACAAATCCTTTTAGAATTTAATGATGCCTATGGAATTGGTACAACTGAGGTGAAAGCTGATCTTGCTGCTTTCAGGTACTTTTTCGGAAAGAATTATTCACCTACAAAAATCAAGGAAAAGTCACCGAAATTCAATCGAGAGCGCAAGACCAGAAGGAAGGCCATGGATAAGGCGAGACTTGTGAACCTGGAGAAGGTAGACGCGGGACCCGCTAGGTTGAAGGTATAGTTTGAAGGAAGCCAATGCTCGATTTGGGCTGTAGCGCCATTGGAGAGAGAGAACTCATTAGTGAGCAAGCAGTGATCGATCCACAGTTTCCGTTTAATAAAAAAATTTTTTATTAAAAAACCTTTATAAAAGGTATATATTCAAAAACCCTAACGGTTGCCTCTCCCAAACGAAATTTTTAAATAATATGACGTGTTCTGTGGGACTAGAAACCTTAAATTATAGTGATGACAACTTTAGCATGGTTCTGAATAATATTCGTTCTATAAGATATAAAACAGATGAATTATTTTTGTTTCTAGAGGAATTAGGATTTCCCCGATCGTTGCGGTTACCGAACACTGGATTAAAGTTAATGAGCCTTTTTTGTGGAAAAATATACCACAATTGCTAGGTATGATCGTCCAGGTTCAGCTCATGGTGGCAACCTAATTGTTTCTACATATAATAATTTTTGTCCTATAACAAAATATGACATTCTGTCGAATCAATCCTTTTTTGAGTTTTCATTGGTTTATAACAAGAATCTTAATCTGTACATTCTTTGCATTTATGGATCACCTGACTCTTTCACGGAACTATTTTCTCAGAACCTGTTAAATTTGTTAGACGATCTGACCAATAAAAGCAGAAAGATTCTATTCGGTGACTTGAATATTAATTACGCTGTTGCTTGTGCTACCCAAGTATCCTTGGTCAAAATATTCGAATCGTATGGTTTCACAATGCACATTAATTCTCCTAAAAGAATTACTTAAACAATAGCTAACATAATTGATTTTATTGTCTCAGATTTCTCACCTTGTGATGTACGTTCTACAATTAATAATGCAGGAGCCTCTGACCATGAAGCAGTATATACCAAATTTAACACTCTTAATTAGCAATCCTTGAAAACGCAACGTTTAGGTAGGATTTTTTCAGCTCAGAACTTTCGTACTTTCCCTCTGTGGACGTAAACTATAATTTCACTAAGGCATTTCCTTTAATTACAATTAAGTCAAAACGTCACAAACCCTGGACTACCAAGGATATCCGCATATCAGCCAAGAATATGCATTCACTGCTGTACATCAAGAAATTTACTACCAATGTCTTTGTCACTGAATATATCTCCAAGTACATAGGAACCTATCTAAAACTTATCAAAACAGCTAAAAAAATGTACTATGGGAATCGTCTGGGAAGCTCTAAAAATGTTGCAAGGAAACTTGGTCCATAATAAACGATTTTCGAAATAAAACTAACACAGCTCAAACATTTTCTCTTCCAAACCCTGAAAATCTAAATGAATACTTCGTTAATGTGAGTAAAAATATAACATCGGCTATTTTGCCACAACAAGATCCTATTTCCTATCTTCCCAATTCAAAAAAGGTCTCGAATTCATTCTTTATAAGACCAGTTGATAAATCTGAACTGATCCAAACAATCAGTAGTATCAAAAGCAAATCTTCCTGTAGTACTGATGGACTATCCATAAAAATTTTCTTAAATCTCCCGAATAAAGTGTTGAAAGTCCTGGTCTCACAAATTAACGATTCCTTTGAAAAAGGTATATTTCCAGAATGCCTAAAGACAGCCATTATTATTCGTCTTCCATAAAAGATAAGATGGTATAAAGATAGTAATAGAAGATTTTTAGTATATAAACAAAATATTCTTTAATATACACAATTTAGGACTAAGTTCATCGGATCTTTGGCAACATTGTTTTGGTCGTACCCTCTTAAGAATCAAATCGCCATGAAGAGAGACGCAGTTACCGAATCCACGCTTACCGGAGTCTGCCAGCTTGGAGCCAAAATTGCGGGAAATGGAATTTTAATGTATTTTTTAATTTAAATTTTACACAGGTGTGGGGCTAAAATCTACAGGAATGTGGACCCTCCAGGCCATTTAAGAAGTCGAGTGAAAAGCAGAGCTGTAATATTTAAATATATTCTTTATCTGAAGATAGAATTTCCGAACTAGTTTTTGAATTTTGACGTCTAGTTTGTTCTTAAAAACCATATGGAATATTATTGAACCAAAACAAACTAATTTATAGAGAAGGTTGATATGTTTTCCGTTCATACATCTTCAATGATTTTTATCGAACACTATCTGTGCAATATTTTTTCCATTATCATAATCGTCTTTAGCTTGATCACCTTGCGGGATTGGATTCTCCAATTACATCTCGTACAATTTAGAAGTTTATTTTTTGGATTATCAAGAATAATTTCGTAACGTATGCCACTACTAATTTCTTTAATGCGAATTCAGTTTTATCCCAAATAGACCGGAAATTTATTTTTCTTAATTACTCAGATCCATTATTCATGTCAGACACTTTTCTTCATACTGCTATTTCAATAATTTCTGATCATACAACCGAACGGACGCATACAGAAATCGACTAAAACCTTGGAGTATAAAATAAAATAGTTAAAAAGTTGATCGGTACATTCGCATCGTACCTTCTAAAGTCACCACACCATTACTTCAAAAAGCTGACGGGTATTTATGTTCTTCGAATACCAAATATTCGGAATAGTTATCGTTTTTTTTTTCTCTGGTTTTAACAGATGAACCTTACGATACCATTCCTTAAATAATGTACCCACAATTCCCTAAAACTGTTGATATCCTTTTCACTCCGGATGCATTTAAACATCACTTATGGAAACTACGCAATGATTCATCACCTGGATTAGACGAACTAACATTCTTTTTTCCTCAAATAATGTGCAGAATCTGTAGTCATATCTATATCTGTCATAACGACTGCTTCTTTTAATCAAGGTTCTCTCCCATCGCCTTGGAAATTAACTTCAGTTACTCCTATATTCAAGAAAGGAAGTAAACTTGTTGGCAATAATTATCGTCCAATCAGCCCGGTTCCTATTGTCGGAAAGGTTATGGAATTCATTATTTTGGAAATGTCTGAGTTTCGTCTTCAAGAAAATGTCATCCATCAACAAAAGCATGGCTCTATCAAAAGTCGTTCAACGACTTTTTGATAATCACAAACTTACTTCATTTTGTAAATGATTGGTCATCATCTATAAACAATCGGCATCCTGTTGATGTAGTCTACTTAGACTTTTCCAAAGCTTTCAGCCATATTCCCAAACGTCGGTTACAAGCTAAATTAGATCACCATGGTTTCTGCGTAAAGTTAAACATTTGGATTCCAGATTTTCTATCTCACAGATACTTCAGGGTTCGTGTTGGGGAAGATTACTCAATCGATAAGCCAGAGTAGTCTCACAGGGAACAGTACTTGGACCAAGGATACCAAATTATATGTGAATCCAATTGCAACTGTGGTAACCTCCCACAGCGATCTCGGAATGATAATTATTAGTAACTTAAACTGGTCTGTCACATAGATACACGTTTACATGTGATCACTGGTCTGATCACATGTAAACGTACAAACTCGAAATTGTTTTTAATCCGTAAATGTTTTACACCTATATTTTTAACCTCTATTAATAAACCTTACTAAATATACGTCAAACATATTCTCGAGTTTGCCGGGCCAGTGTGGAGTCCAGATATCAGTCACGATAAAATTCTACTTGGAAATGTTTAGCGTAAAGCCACAAGACTTATTATGAAGATAGGACTATCCATGCCTCATCTTACAGCATTCGAGTAGCGACGTTTTCAGAGAACCTAATTATGTATGTCCTTCCGTATTTTAAAATATCATTTTGAGACCCTAAACACCATATGCATGGAAACGTGGACTTTGAAAAAAAACATCTATCAACAAACTTGAAGCATTTGAAATGTGGTCATTGAGAAGAATGATGCGCATCACCTTGGGTGGATAGAGTTTGGAAACGATGACGTCTTTAAGAGAGCCGGCGTGGAAAGAGTACTCTTTGAATTAATTAAAAAACGCAAGATTGGTTACCTTGGGCACATATTGAGAGGAGCAAAATATGAAATACCACAGTTAATCCTACATGGGAAGATCGAAGGTAGGAGAGGAGCCGGCCGCCAACAATTATCCTGGTTAAGGAATATTAAAGAATGGACAGGAATATACAATACAGGCGAGCTGTGTCACGTCGCCAAGAACAGAATTCTAGTAATGAGATAGTCGCCTACACACTTTGGTGTATGGCATGTTAAGAAGAAGAAACACCATATTCACCTTAAATCAACACGAAAGATTGAGAGGCCATCGTTACAAATTAAAGGGTGAACAGACTACTGCAAGGTCCAGGGTGAACTTCTTGCCAAACAGAATATTTAATATCTGGAACAATTTGGATAATTTGGATCAAGACACCATATGGGTAACTAGTGTTAACATGTTTAACAATAGACTTAATTGTTTATATTATTTTATAGGAATGCGTTATTTTATAATTACTTGACTATAGTTTATTTTTATGAACGAGAGAGTAATTAGCATAATTTTAACTGGTACCTTCGACCACTCCATGGGCGTGCTCAAGATTAATTGAAAAATTACTTTGAATAATTGTAAAAAATAAATGAATTATTTCAGTGTTATAAAGTTTTATGTGTATGTAAACAAAAGTGACCTCTTTTATCACACACTATATTAGAACTGACTGGCCTACATTAAAAAGGGTTTTAAAAAATTCACATTTTTTTTAATTTTTAAAAATTACAAAAGAGAAAAAGAGTTTTTAAAACCGTCTAAGGTATGTTAAATAGATGAATAAAAATATTAATATAAAACTTACAGCTACTTGTTACAAATCCAAATCAGATTCAGAAGATGAACTTTCAGAACCAAGATTTATAATAACTGGCTCGATCATTTTATCAGTAATATTGTCCAGCTTCCACATTTTTTCCTCTTCTTTAATAGTGTGATTTACTGCCTTTTTCCAGTTTTCAGGTTTTACATTATTTACGGCCTCCAAAAACAACTGTTTAACATCATGAATTTTAAAAGTGGTATTTTTTCTTGAAACTTCACTCTTTATCTGTGCCCATACCAGTTCAATCGGGTTTAATTCACAATGATATGGTGGGGATCTAAGTACTGTCATTCCACGATTTTTGGCAATTTCATCAATTTCGTATTTTTAAAATTTTCTTTATGAAGGGCACACAACGAATAAAGTTCCTTTCTTATAGATCCGGGATGGTACGTAATATTTTTTGAACTCAGCCAATTCTGCAAGTCTTTGTTTTAACCACTTGGTTGTGGGCAGTCCTTCTATAAGTCTGGAGTGATAACTTGCATTATCCATTACTATTACACAGTTCTTAGAAGAAGATCTATCATTTGTTCGAACCATTCTTGAAAGACATCAGCGTTCATGTCTTCATGGTAGTCACCGGTACGAGTTGATTCAAAAGTTAATAAACCACCTTCAACAAAACCGTCTGAACTGCCAATGTGTACTATTATCAGCCTGCGTCCCTTTCCTGATGGTGGGTTTAAACCAGTAGATAAGTTATTTACAAAAGCGTGCCTTTGACTTGTAACAGTTTCATCCTGCCAAAATTTATTTGGTGTATGACCCTCGTTGATCCATGTTTCATCAAGATAAAATATTTTTCTTTTTTGGTTTCTCATTTCCTTTATGGTTCTTAGAAAATGTCTTCTCCATATGACAATATCGCTTCTTTCTAATAAAATAGACTTTCTGGGATTTTTTTTCCAGCGGAAGCCTATTTCTTTTAAAAGTTTCCATAACGTACTTCGACTCATTTCTGGGTAATCCTTATCATCTCGAACTGAGACAAGAACTTTATCCAATGTTGGAAATTCTTGTCTAAAGAAGAATTCATGCACTTTCCGTCGAAGTCCTTCTTTAAAATGATATTCTATTTGAAATTTTGGTTTCCCTGGAGCATTACGTGGCATTTGAAAACTACCACATTTCTCGTTCTTTAATAACTCTGTAAATCGTAGATTTCCCAACACCAAGTGTACTGCTAACTAACTCAACGGTCTCATCAACACTTTCACATAAACGTTTGTCTGTAAATGATTTAAAACAATTAAATATTAATGTTTTTTCATTAACTGTTAAAGGACCAATTTTTCGGCGTTTACACGGCACTTCCAAATTTTCCATAACACTAGTATACACAATAAACTGCACCTTGCAACTAAAGTACCTACTTTTAGTGAACTGTTAAGAATTTTGAATACGCCACTTGGACCTTCCTACAAAATGGAAAAACCCACTATCACATTTTCTGTGGAATAAGTTTAGAAGGTAATTATCTAGTCAATTACTGTCGTAGATTCCTGGAATTAAAGAATTAAATGTTTGATTGTTGAAACCCTTACTTCGTGGAATGCACTCATTTCAGATAAAATAAAACGTTTTATTTTATCTAAAGAATTAAACTTTATTTTGCAAATAGGTAGGTACTTATTAAACTTTTATTGGTTATATATAACCAATAAAATAAACATCTTACATTTCTTGCAAATTCATTAGTACCTGTTAACCTCCATCACTCCGACACTGGCAACCTTATTTAGGGATTAGTAACCCTCACAACTATTGTATTCTATTCTGCTCCAACCTTTATACCTGGTGGTCATACTCAATTTAAAATTGTTTTCCTATATACTTCTGTAAACTTGTTGACAAATATCTGTTTTTCATTGAGTCACCCGTATCAACAGTTTAGGGATTTGCATACATAATTTATTGTTTTATTACTCTCTCATACATAAAAATACACTATAGTCCATCGTACTGCTTGCACAGCAGTATTATTGGCTTTATGTTGAGTTAGTATGGCTATTATTTTTTTAAGATTTCCAAGTTCATAAAGTGTCGGTACATTACACGTGTCCGACTTCTTTAACTGTAAATCTCAAAATTAGCTGTATTCAAATAAAAAATATGTATGTATATATATATATATATATATATATATATATATATATATATATATATATATATAACAAAAAATAATGACATTTGTTAAGATTTAATTAAGATACTATTAAATATATATTCTTTTTTACAGATGGAGAATACCTATTTGCTGAACCAGAAAGCAAGCTTTCCAAATATGCCCCGAAGAGTTGGCGCTCCTCTCACAGCCATGGACTCGATGCCAACGGCCGTCCAGCCTTGGCTTTCTACTTCAGGGTTCAATTTTATGTCGATAGTCCCTTGTTACTTAGAGATGAAACTACAAGACACCACTATTACCTCCAACTACGTCTCAACGCTTCATCCGGAGCTGCTGGAGATCATGGCACCCATTTGGCGGGGCTTTCACTACAGGCTGATTTGGAAGATTACAGCGAAACCACGACATTCCGACCAGAAGACTACGTTCCTCCAAATATGCGGGGTCCCGCGGCCCTTAGGATTATCGAAGCTGCGCATAGGACTCACAGGGGTTTGTCGAAGAATGAGGCTCGGGCGAGGTTTATAGCAGAAGCTTGTCAGCTTCAAGAACCAGTCAACGCTCACGTATTTAGGTAATATTTTTATCTTGCATCTTGAGAATCGTTTGAAAAATGTCGGACAAACTATATAAATACATCATCATAAATGAGCCGCTCAGAGGAAAAGTGGTATAACTCACAAAATTTGAATTTTTGACATATACCAGTTGTGGGTACCTAGTGGTGCAATGTGTTCCATAGAGAAGTGGTATAATTCAAATATTCAAGGTTAGTGAGATAATAAAGGTGTATTTTTTCCTTTGAACGAAATGTCGCGCGCTCTGTGGAATAGTGGTATAACTCATAACACCACCCGTCATCGTGCCTGACCCGTGCGCTTTCGGTAGTTCTACGATTGTCGCTGTCGTGAACAGTGAGGATCTATTAATCGTATTGTATTGTATGGTTTTTACCTGATGCACGATAACTGCATCAGATTAACAACTAAAAAGTGTGTTTTTTTGCTGTTTTGTATACAGAAACAAGGAATAGTGTAAATCATATTTGTGAAAGTAATACAGTCAGTGACGGAAATAATGTACAAAAAGGCAAGAAACGTGTACGGCACGATGGCGATCATAAGGAGTTAAACGTAAAATACAGAGGAATGCTGGGAAGGAGTATCTAACAAGCAAAGGCAAGGTTATACTCGCAAATACTTTTAAGAATACAACTTGTGGGTGTGTAAAACGCTGCAATAGTTTTGTTAGTGAATTAGACAGAATGAGGCCGTTCTCTCGTTTTTGGAGTTTGGGAGATTTTTTTGGTCAAAATGCTTATATTTCGGGACTTGTCCAGCGAGTTCCAGTACAACAACGCCGCCCGAATGAGCATACCGAGGCATCAAAGAGACCAAAATCTGTAACATACAAGTACGTTGTAAATGTTAAATCAGATAGTGTCGTAGTTTGTAAGAAGTACTTTTTGGATACTTTTAATATCTCAAACGGAAGACTTCAAAGGCTATTAAAAAAAGAGGAACTGGCTAAGCCTCCGGGCGAAGATCTCCGTGGAAAAAACCTGTGTGCTAACAAAACATCAGATAACGATCTAAATATTATTAAGGAACATATTGAACTATTTCCTCGATATGATAGTCATTATACTAGGGCTCATAACCTAAACAAAAAGTACTTAAGTCCTGAGCTCAACATTAGGAAACTCTACAATCTATATCTACGGCACTGCGAAGAAAAAGGTATGCCCCCAGAAAAAGTGGTTAAAGAGCACATCTACAGAGACGTGTTCAACAAAGAATCAATTTGTCTTTCCACGCACCTAGGAAGGACACGTGTGCACGTTGTGATAAGTACAAACTTTTAGTTGCAGTTTTACCTGATGGACCAGAAAAAAATTCTCTGGAAACGAAACACCAGCTGTACTTGCGAAAAGCTGAAAAAGCAAGAATGTCTTTGCAAGAAGACAGAACTGTTAAAACATTCAGAAGATACTGTGGTTTTCACATTCTATCTCGAGAAAGCCCTGGCGTTTCTCAAGCTCTCTCCTCGGTCGCTTATTATAAACGTAACATGTACGAATCTGGTATTCAACACACTGCAACCGGCCAAGCGTTCATGTACACATGGAATGAAACTATTGCGTCCCGCGAATCTCAAGGAATTGGCTCGTGTCTCATGAAACACATCGAACTTCACTGTGCCGACACTAAACACAACATTGAATACAGCGACGCATGCACGGGAAAAAAACTAAATATAAAGTTGTCACTGATTTGGGATGCTATAGTTGAAAACATTAACAACAGTGTCACTAAAGTAGATCACAAATTTATAGTGTCTTTTTTTCCTCCGAGCGGCTCAAATATGTCTGAAAATTTTACTTTCAACGACAATAATTTTGGTTAAAGTCTAGATACTAACAAATATTAACAACTAACTTAACAACTACTGTTACTAATATTAACATTTAACTTTAAAAACGTATACTATATAATTTTGTTCCGAAGCTATTTTCTTGTCTCATTTTAAATTAATTACTATTTATATTAACGTCAATAAACGTATTTTTACGCAAATCGCCAGGAAATTTTGACATTCCTGTCAAAATTTCTTGAAGAAAAGTCAGGACTTCCTTACTGTAAGGAAATGTCAATTCCTTACTGTAAGGAAATGATATTTCCGTACAGTTGTTAGTGTTAACCAGCAATTAAATTTGTAGCGTCAAGTTTGACAATTCAACCTCAATACGTTTCCATAGTAACCCAAGTAATTTTATTAGGAATTTCAAAGCACCATTTATTTGGGAATAAAATTATCGCGTTTTTTTTTAAATCAATCAATATCTGTCGAATTTTAAACGATTTGCGGAAAAATAGTATGTTTACCTCGTAGGAAAAGCCACATTCCTGGACTCTGTGTTGCTAAGTCTCGGCTTGCGCCTCGACTTAGCAATCTTTACAGTCGTCCAGGAATGTTAAGCTTTTCCTACCCGGTAAACAATGTACTATTTATCTTTAATTGTGGCTCATTCCTAGTTAAATAGTAATTAGTATACTATATAAGTTTAAATTAATAGTCTTGGATATAAATTTAAAGTAATCGAACAGTTTTGTGTCAGTAATATTAATTATTTTTAATTTTTAGGTTAAGGGCTTCTAAATCAGAGCCAGCTCCTGGTTCCCTACTATTAGCAGTATGTCCTCGAGGCCTAAAAGTATGCCCAGAAAATAATCCACCATCAATATTTTTATGGAGCAGTATTGGAAAACTCAGTTTTGAGCGAAAAAAATTCGAAATACGCACTGGTCATGAAAAATTAACCCTGTACACAAGTAGCGATGAAAAAAGTCGTCTCCTCCTGGCTTTGTGCAAAGCTGCTCACCAATTCAGTATGGCTGTAGCACCACGTCTTAACGAAGCACGACGGGAAGAAGAAGAAAGGCAAATATGGGATTGCGACCAACGTATATCAGTTATAAGTTCAACTTCGTCCAACACAACATCTGGAATCGTTAGCGATCGTGTTCATTCGGAAGATGAACTTGAAATAATGATCACCAGTCCACCAGCCCAATCGACAGAAAGTTTGGCACTAGCGCACCTGCTGGACAGTGCGCCTGCTAGTAGCCGAACCTCTGCGGCGTCAGCTACTGCTGCTTTGACTACGATGACTCTTAAAGAAGAGGAAGAGGAAGTGAAGCCAACATTAAGTGAAAGTTCTACAAAGACCCCTAGTGGAAAATGTGCTGGATCACAATGCAGTTCATCTTGCAGCACTGTTGTCGTTACGCCTATTCAAACAAGTAAGTTTAAATATCAAAATACTTAATATTTATAAACCACATCAAATATTGAATTAAAGTCTGTTATCTGGAGACGTTACTGTCATTGTTTCCAATATTTTCCTATTCGGCCTCTTTTTTTGTTGTGATGTCTGTCTTTGTAGATCTTAATACATTTGTTGTCTTTTGGTATAATAATAAATAATATTACTCTACATTATGATCACCGTAGACCAATAAAATATTGGGTTTTAATTTGCTTGATCTCCTTCATCATCTTTGTAGCTCAACTTTCTTCAGTATATGCCAAGAAGAATTATATCATTCCTATAAGATCACTGTTGAAATTGTTCACAGTACAAAACTTTCCAAAACTTGGTTCGGAATATCACCCATCAACAGCTTTTCGACAACATTCGGAAAAATCGGTAGGTAGAGGAGTTTTTTACACAAAACAGCTCACAAATAAAAGTGCTTTCTCCCCTCATATGGTCACTCCTAATGGATGACTTAACCTATTCCTAAATGCACAGGAGGTAGAAGTGCAGGTCTACGCGAATGATATAGTAATCATGCCAAGAGGAAAATATAGTCTATCTAGCACATTTCAAGGAATATCGTTACTAGGTGGTGCGATAGGGAAAAACGCTGTCAATCCTAGTCAAACAGTAGTAGTCCGTTTCCCAAGGAGACGAAACCTAGATAACATTTGAATACCTGGTCTGTATGAAGAAACTGTCAAAGAGTTGAATGGGGTCAAATATCTAGGAGTAATACTAGATAAGCGGCTTACACGGAACGCCCAAATTTAAAGAATAACCGATAAAGCAAAGCTTCCCTTTTGACATACCGGGTATGCAAGGATATGTGGGAAACATGGAGTATGCAACCCAAACAGATCTATTGGCTATATATGATTGTAGTTAGAGCTTTGTATTACGTATGGCACTCAAATCATTATTATCCAGCTTTCTACGTCCAAAATTGGACATGGGTCTCCCATAATTCCTTTCAGTTCTGTCGTTTTTGAGCTTCTTGTAGCTAATTCCCAGCGATTCTTTTGACATCGTCTGTCAATCGTGTAGGTGTTCTATCTCTGCTTTTTCTTTCAGCTCGTGGTCTCCATACTGTAATTTTTGGCTCCACTGCCCGTCATTCATTCTGGCCACATAGCTCGTCTAGTTCCACTTCAGCCATGCTCTATGACATCTGCGACACCTATCCTTCTTCTTATTTCTTAGTTTCTAACATTTCTCTGAGATTCAGTCCAAGTAGTTGAGCGTTCCATTCGTCTTTGGGTTACTTTGAGTTTGGTTACTATAGTCTGGAAGCACACATTGGTCGGATATCTTCTTTTTTCAATACTTTGGCATATTGCTCTTGCAGATGTCTCTAACGTTAAATAATGCTATTAGTAATATTGGACGATAATTTTTAAATCAGAGCTTTGAAACAGAATCCAATATGTATACTATCGATAGTTTTAAGCCCTAGAAGTCTTCAGAGGAGGTGGCATCTTTTTGCTCTTCTATAACAGGGAACGGATATCCAACTTCCTTACCTATCAAAAATATTCGAGATGAGTTTCGTGTCAGAGTATACTCTAAATGACTGGAGAAATGATAGGGCCTGCTTTATTTCTAAGAGTAGTAAACGCACTCCAGAGGAATCAAAGTCATATTATATATACCTATTAGCCGAACTAAAAACCTTTCGTCTAAAAATAAAAGTATGGAAAAAATTAGAAACTTACATGTGAAGGTAATGCTTGTCAGGTATACTGCTTCACGAAGAACAGTTCGCAGGCAAATCTACCATAGATGTCTTGCATTGTCTTGTTAAAGATCAAGAAAAGCCGATATCTGGAAACGAAATGGCATTATGTGCGTTCATACACATAGAGAGGGATTATTACCATCCTGATGAGATCAACACCTCATTGGAGTCTATTAACGCTGTGGCAATAGAAAAACGTGTACCACCTTCCTCTATCAAATGGATTCAATCCATACTCAGTACTAGAAAAATAATTATCTACCTGAGCCACTATAATAGTAGTAAAAAGTTGTCCTCAAGAGTCTCATGATCTCTACAATGGACTGGAGGATAGTGGTCGACTATCTGTTAACAAAGTTTAAAAAAGAGGGATTTCGTGCTCTGGATTATGGTCGGTCTGGTTATAGTGGTTAGAGGTAAGCATGGCCTTATTATTGTTGAGCGCATGCAAGTTGCCTTAAACCCAGTAATTACCTGGTGTTCGAAAAGAGGAATCCTAATAAAACGACACTTGTTTCATTCACAAATAGGAGGGAATTAATAATTCAACCTCTGACCATGAATGGAACAACACTATGATCCTCAGAAGAAATTAAGTATCTCTGAGTTATCTTAGGAATTTTAGAATTATGGACAAAGACGTAGTAAAAAGACTTATTAGATCTTTAAAAATATAAAGAAAAGTGGAAAAATATTCCAACAGTGGCGTTAATTGAAGCATCAATAAAGAGACTCGAAGCATTTCAAATGTGATGCTAAAGATGCATGTTGAGGAGACAAAGTTACCAACGAATTTATACACAGAATGGGTAAAGAATGCGAACTAGTCATTAGCATAAAACGTCGCAGACTGAATACTTGGGCCATATAATCGTAATAAACAGCGAAAAAGAGGTCCAGAAAGAAAAAGACCAAATCTTCTTAGGACAGCAATCAAAACTCAGGTAGCCATGTTAGTGTCCAACATCTGTAACATATTGGCATCTTAAGAAGAAGAGTTGTCTTAGATAGAAAACTTACGTGGAATGTCTCATCTCGCCTCAAAAATCGCAACTAGAGCAACGTTTGTCCCAAAGCAACTAAAGCCCTTTGAACGTGTCATGTGCTTTGTGACAAAACATGGAGTTAAAAACTAAAAATGATCTATTGTTCGTATATAACGGTTATCAGATCATCGTAACTTATGCCGCACTAATTTCGTGAAACAAAATAACGTAGCAAAAAGCAGTAGAGTTGAGTGGATGATAAGGAAAGGAAGATTTTGTAATTGTATGTAATTCGCCACCAGTTGTTCTCATTCATTAATAGGGCCTAGTATTCGTCTCAGTATCTTCCGTTTAAAGGTGTCTATGCGTTTTACAGATTTTTGAGTCAACACCTAAGTTTCACATCCATAACTCACTATCGGTCAGATTATGGTCTTGTAGATTCGTATTTTAATTCTTTGATGTAGGTCTCATGATTTAAATATTTTAAAAAAGCTATCTACTGTTTCTAATTTGTCAACTGTCATTTAGGGTCATGTTGCCCTCTCCGATCGAATTTGTACTAGGATTTTAGTCGTTTTTTAGTTTATTGACAGACCTCTTTATTTATTGTGTGATTTAAGTTCTGTATATTAACTCTAACCTGTTGCTTTGGTTCTGCTCATGCTAATTATGTCATCTGCATATGCTGCCAGTTGGACTGATTTATTGATCAGTGTATTTAAATGTATGTGTAAACCTAATTTCTTTTTTTTTAATTCCAGAAGTCAAAGGACGAAGATCTTCTACAACTAGCAGCTTAGAACTGGGATATTCGCATACTGCCCAAAATTCAGCGCTCAGCGATGCAACCTGTATTGAACTGGATACCACCGAAGCCGTGTATACATCCGGACCTGCCCCAAGTAGTCACACTAGTGGAGTGTACACGTTAACCTCCAGTGAACAATATACTCTCAGTTCCAGTGATCACTATACCGCTACTAGTGAGCAATATAGTACATCGAGTGAACCATTTTCCAATCCAGAAGATCATGTTGATGGACATTTTAGGGACAGGACAAATTCAAACGTAAGCAACTCTGGTTCATTTCATGGAGATGGTAGCGACCCTACTGACTGTAAACAAACATTACTTTCAGCAGAAGAACTATCAGATTTGATAGTAGGGCGATATCCCTTGTGCAAAAGTGTTAGTCATACCTTAGACTCCGATTCGGATTATGTCACTTTACCTTCTTCTTACAAAGGATATGCACCAGTTCCACCTAAACGAATTGATAGTGTAGAACAGCGGTTTCGACCTCCACCTCCACCATATGGGGCACAATTAACTAAGTTACCGGCAGCGGAAAATACATGCTCGAATTTGACGATGGTGCAAGTGTATCTGAACGAATGTTACGAAGTCCTCCTCCGTATCCCGAAAATTCGACTCCAGTTCCACCTCCAGTTTATCCATTTGAAGAAGCAGGAGCTAGATTTATTACCACTAGATCACCCAGTGTACTTACGGCTCACGCTAGTGCCGTAAGTGTTAGTTCATCACCAAGTTATTCTACGCCTAGTGCTGTTCCGCCAATACCTCCAAAAATTCCGAGAGCCCCTCCACCAATAAAAAACACAGTGGTTTCTCCAAATAATTATTTAGATGTTGCCGCTAGTAAAGCAAGTGTATTGGTTCCATGTACGTTTCTTCCACCGCCTCCACCACCAACTCCAAGACAACCTCCTCCTCCACCTCCCACAGCCCTTACGACGGTTTTCACAAGTCAGTTTTCAAGGTCACAAATAGAACAGTACCAACAACAAATGTATAGTGACGTTGATTTTGTTGTTTTTCCGTTAAAAGAACCAGCTATAAGCAAACAGGAATATTTGGAGGCTAAACAAGGCTCTCTATTGGCAGCACTAGCTCAACAGCCAATATTCTACAGAAGTACGCCTTATCTGAATAGATACGCTTCAAGTCAGAATTTGTCAGATACTTATGTTCAGTTACCTGTTTATGGTGCCCCCAGCATTTCATCAACTGGAAGCCTGGATCCTCCACCACCACCATTACCTCCGAATAGACCTGGGAAATTTATGAGAACCCGATCTGACGACAATATTCTCAATTCTTTAGATATGAAACAGCCCCCAAAGTTTAGAAGAATGCCGCCTCCTCCGCCACCACCCCCAATTCCCGAAAAAACAATCCCATTAGTAGAAATTCCTAATAGTAGTCATACTGATTTAAAGAAAAGTACAAGTGATAAAACTCAGAATGGATCTCCTACTAATAAAGCATCGGCTTTAGATATCCGTACTCTAAGAGAGAAAAGTAAGAAAATGGACTTGCCATTGATATCTGCATTGTGCAATGACAGATCGCTTCTAAAGCAAACGAAAGCCTTTGTAATGCCGAAGCACCCAAATGAAGTGATCTCAAGGCAATCTTTAAGCTCTCCTTCCCGATCTAAATACCCAGTTACGGAATTAAATAGTAGTAAACTTAAGCAACAAACTAGAAAAACGCCTTCGGTTCATCACAGGCATCCTGGTGACAAATTGCCGGACATACCTCGAGCTACTCCCAATAATTACGTCCTAACCGATTTACGTGTCAAACACAAGACTATGCAGTCCCATTCGTGAGTGCGCCAATTTAAAAACTATTCATTCCAGTGGTAGATTAGAATTCATTTTGTTTTACTCAGGGTGCCATCATTGCAATATATTTAGGGAATTAACCGATGTTGTGGCTTATTCCCATTCCTCTCATTATATGTTAGCCACACTGTCGGAGTCTTGAAACCGGACCAGAGCAAAAATTTATTATTTTTAATAAAAATCTTGCAACTAAAATTTTACTGGCAAATTGAAAATGTTTTTAAATATGCATATTTTAATGTAATTTATATATAATTTATATAAAATATCAAAATGTATCTGTAAATATTAGTCAATAATTGTTTAGCAACACTTGTATGTGTTTCTACTACGCGTTCCTAAATAACATATCAGAATCATGAAAAAAGGATCTCCAATATGGTTTCAAATAAAGTGTAATAAAATAACTAGTTAAAAAGTTCTTACAAGAAAAAACTTTGTTTTATACATTTCTTCTATCTAAGAAATCTAGTCTCTCTAAAATATTTTTTGGTAGTCGTTACCTATTTCAGTAGTTCAGTAACTTTTTTGTTGCATATTCTATATTTGTTCTTTTTGGAGATTTAATTAAAATACAGACGTATAGAATGAGTTTTAAAATCACTATCACAAGCGATAGTTCTTAGCTTCTCCTTTCTTTATTTTTTTCCGTTTCCTGTACGCCATGTGCTCAAATTCGGTCATTCCCAATTCATCGAAACTATTTATTTACACCCAAAACGAACTATCGCTACCAACTCGTCCGTATATTGTATTAAATACTCCTACTTGTTTACAGATGGCGTAATTTTTCAAATACGTCATCTTCAATCCAATGGAAACTGTTTGAAAAGACATCATTCATCGAATCACTTCATTTATACTCAAAACGAACTATCGCTAACAACTCACCCATATATTATATAAATATGTGGTATTACAAATACTCCTACTCGTTTACAGATGTCGCTATATAATTAAAATATAGATATTTTTCAAATACGTCATCTTTAATTCAATTGAAACTCTTGGAAGATGCCTTTCATCTTTGTTTCTAATAGGAAATACAAGGTATCACGATATATATATATTATATATATATATATATATATATATATATATATATATATATTATATATATATATATAATATATATATACATTTAATTTTAATATAAGGTTGAATGTTCGAATAATTAAACTTTGAGGGTATACAAGGCAACTATCGAACACGGTGATTAATTTAATCTTGCCCAAGCGCTTTCGATCAATAGATCATCTTCAGGGGCATCTGAAATAAGCCAAGAAACGTTTTTTATAATCAGGAAATTAATTCACTTGGATAAAAAACTCCAAGTTTATGGTTGAAAAAAATTTTTTTATATGTGATAAACGTTTATAGACTTACTTCGTCAATTGTGGACTATCCGACATACTAGAATGTCATAAAAGTAAAAACTGGACATAACAATACAAAATACACTACACTAAGACAAACAAACACTTTAAAATTTATATGGCGAAGCTACATATTGTGAAGAAGCCGGAGACAGAATGGGCTCCCGGTCTGACGGAAATGTAGAGATGACATGTGACAAATGACAGCTTATGAAGGGCAGTTATGTGATCTGCACCTTTCAAAATTCTATGACAATAAGTATTGACCAAAGGTCCAACTGACACCACTATAGGAAATCGACTGATGAAATATAAAATTATATAGTATATTTTTTATGTGGATTGAATAATTCCAATCTCACACTCAAACCTGTCTATAATAATTAGGATGTTGGTTTGAGAGCAATTGAAGTTGACATAAAGTATGAATGTGAGAAAAGACTAACAATATATTAGACAGTGGATGGTTGACTACAATAAAATGGTCCACCAAGCGCTATCAGTACTGTAAAAAAGAAAAATCTGAATATGCAGTTAAATTACTAAAAGTTAAAATCAAAATTGAAGACAAAATATATAAATGTGTTATAGTCCACGTAGTTCAGTTGAATCCACAGTCAATGGAAGAACTTTAAAATTAATATTGAAATATTCAGTGCATGAAGTCTAAACAGTCGAGCTGGGTCCTCTACGAGGTGAAGCTGTAATAAAGTTTTTAAATATAGGATTAAATTTAGTACAATTTAAATTAATTTGAGTATTAAGACAGTGAGAGTTTTCATTTGTTTCCCTTGTAATCTCCAAATCTTCCAATAAATCCAACTCAAGATAGTTTTTCTTTCTGCTAATGTCATGTAAGATAGATGAACCAGAATTGATGTTAAAATTGTGGTTGCTGGCTACTAAGTGTTGACCAAAACTTGAAGAATTTGGTCTTTTCAAATGTTCAGAGACTCTAGTGGATAACTTTCTGATGGTTCTACCTACATAAGATGCATCACAATCATCACATTTTAATTTGTAAATACCACTTTTATCAAGTGTATTCATCCTATCTTTGGTATTGATTAAGAAGGAACCTAAAGTGTTATGTGATTTAAAGGAAATTTTGATGTTATCAATTGTAGAAGAAAAAAGTTTAGATATTTTATTGGAAATGCTACTAATATAAGTGAAGGAGAAATATCTGATGTTATCTGAACCATTCGGTTGGGAAAACTGTGAAGAATTTCCCAACCGAATGGTTCAGATAACATCAGATATTTCTCCTTCACTTATATTAGTAGCATTTCCAATAAAATATCTAAACTTTTTTCTTCTACAATTGATAACATCAAAATTTCCTTTAAATCACATAACACTTTAGGTTCCTTCTTAATCAATACCAAAGATAGGATGAATACACTTGATAAAAGTGGTATTTACAAATTAAAATGTGATGATTGTGATGCATCTTATGTAGGTAGAACCATCAGAAAGTTATCCACTAGAGTCTCTGAACATTTGAAAAGACCAAATTCTTCAAGTTTTGGTCAACACTTAGTAGCCAGCAACCACAATTTTAACATCAATTCTGGTTCATCTATCTTACATGACATTAGCAGAAAGAAAAACTATCTTGAGTTGGATTTATTGGAAGATTTGGAGATTACAAGGGAAACAAATGAAAACTCTCACTGTCTTAATACTCAAATTAATTTAAATTGTACTAAATTTAATCCTATATTTAAAAACTTTATTACAGCTTCACCTCGTAGAGGACCCAGCTCGACTGTTTAGACTTCATGCACTGAATATTTCAATATTAATTTTAAAGTTCTTCCATTGACTGTGGATTCAACTGAACTACGTGGACTATAACACATTTATATATTTTGTCTTCAATTTTGATTTTAACTTTTAGTAATTTAACTGCATATTCAGATTTTTCTTTTTTACAGTACTGATAGCGCTTGGTGGACCATTTTATTGTAGTCAACCATCCACTGTCTAATATATTGTTAGTCTTTTCTCACATTCATACTTTATGTCAACTTCAATTGCTCTCAAACCAACATCCTAATTATTATAGACAGGTTTGAGTGTGAGATTGGAATTATTCAATCCACATAAAAAATATACTATATAATTTTATATTTCATCAGTCGATTTCCTATAGTGGTGTCAGTTGGACCTTTGGTCAATACTTATTGTCATAGAATTTTGAAAGGTGCAGATCACATAACTGCCCTTCATAAGCTGTCATTTGTCACATGTCATCTCTACATTTCCGTCAGACCGGGAGCCCATTCTGTCTCCGGCTTCTTCACAATATGTAGCTTCGCCATATAAATTTTAAAGTGTTTGTTTGTCTTAGTGTAGTGTATTTTGTATTGTTATGTCCAGTTTTTACTTTTATGACATTCTAGTATGTCGGATAGTCCACAATTGACGAAGTAAGTCTATAAACGTTTATCACATATAAAAAAATTTTTTTCAACCATAAACTTGGAGTTTTTTATCCAAGTGAATTAATTTTCCTGATTATAAAAAACGTTTCTTGGCTTATTTCAGATGCCCCTGAAGATGATCTATTGATCGAAAGCGCTTGGGCAAGATTAAATTAATCACCGTGTTCGATAGTTGCCTTGTATACCCTCAAAGTTTAAAAAGATACATTTAATTTTAACAAATGTTCATGAGGTACGTATCGAAGGGCATGCACAATTTATTTTAGCTTTCAAAATTTTTATTACATTTGTTTTTACTCCGGTCCGATCAAGAATCCCTGTCTGTACATAACGGTTACTATTGTATTATGCACGAAAGTATCCGATTTTTAGCGATATTGTATACACTTGCTCAAATTCTATATTAATCTGAATAATAATATTTTTAGTATTGTTCAGTATGTTTGTTTATTTATTTTCCTGATTCCAAATTGCATAAAGCTTCCAAGTGTATGGTGCTGCCATCATATTAAATGTAATGTAAGATTGAATAAATAAATAAAAATTAACTTGCGTTTTATTGAATAACCAAATTAGTGTAAACCTAGTAGACATCTTGTGCTTTATACTAAATAATGAGATAAACGAAAAGAATGGATAAGAAATGAGCTGTAAGAGAATTCTAAGTTTTTAATATGGATCGCATTGAATTAGGGCTCATCTTGTTCTTATATTTTTTTTTATTAAAAGTTTCTTTCATTAAAATTACTACATTTTTGTTATTGATTGATATGTTTCTTTTATACAGTAGGTGTAAGACGTCTTCGACTTGCATGCGATCGAAAGTCTTTGTCAGGTCTATAAACATAGATATGCTGGTTTATTGTACTGGATTGCCTTGTCTGTGACTTGTGTTAGTACAAATACGACGTCTACTCAGGATCTTCCGGATCTGAATGCTTGTTGTTCATCTGACAAAGTTGTTATTTTATTGATTTTGTTGGTTAGGACTTTTGTGGTAAGCTTAAGTGCGGTGTTCAGTAGATTTATACCTCTGTAATTGTTGGGGTCTTCTTTATCTCCTTTCTGGAACATTGGTATCTTTATGATGTTTCTCCATGCGTCTGGTATCTTGCAGTGCAATATTAGTTTTTGTGTAAGTTTTATATTAGAAAATACATGTGCGTTAAGGAGATATCCCTTGATAGTTGGAATTACAGTCAATTAAAGGATTATGAACTGAAAAAATCGTTGTTCTAGCAAATAAATGGTGCGATGATTTATATTATCAGTTATACAGTGTAGGATATAACATTTGACGCTCAATAAAGAAAACCCAAAATTGAAATCTTTTGAGATGTGTATATCGTCGCTAACATGGCAAAATCGAGCTGCATTGATTGAGAAACCTCTTAGCACAAAGGATGTGAAATTGCACCTCCGTCACTTGACTTCAGAAAACTTGTATCGCACATGTTATACACAAAACCACGAGGTTCAACACGTGTCAGAAAAATTGTTAAATACTGAACATTCTTGTGCAGTTATATAGGTTTATAATACTTATATAAAACTGTTTATTAGAAGCTATAGTAAGTGAAAACATCTTAATACTCTGTTTTAATAATAAGTAGACGCATTGTTTTACATTAAACAGAAACAACTATTATTATTCTAAAAAATTTGAGGTTAGGATGACTTAATTGTTATATTTCAGTTGACCAACTGAAACAAATTATATAAATCAATTAAGGAAAAGCAAAAACTTGTCAGTTGGTACAAGAATTTACAAAATAATGTATTTTAGTAAATTTTTAACTGAAAAAATTGTGATACGAGGTTTTACGTACCAAAATATATTCAAGTATTCACAATAACGATTTACGAGGTTTCTCTGGAAAAAAATAAATGTTTTTTTATTTTATTTTAAGACAAGCCGGGCTTCGAGAACGGTCAAATCAGCACTAGAAAGTCCAAAAGCGAATCATGATATTGACCAGAATGAAAGTCCTACCAATAGAAATTCACATTCGAAAGAGAAAGTCGCAGAACTTTAGAGCGGTCATGGAGAAGATTGGAAAAAAGCAAATACAGGCTTTGAACAAGTTTATGAGACCTTGTTAACAGAGTTTATAAACTTCTACGCCTCAGTGCATTGTCGTCCTCCAATATAAGATTCTATCTCTCTGCACCTTCTGTCCCATGTCTCATTTTTGGAGGTCATAATTATCTTTCTAGTTTTCTTTTTCATTTCATTGTATCGCTCTTTGTCTGCGTCATCTTTTGTATTCAACCACTTATGGTATAATCTTTTCTTTTCTGTTACCGCATTTTCGACGTCTTCATTCCACCAAAGCTTGTTACTAATTTTATTTTGTTTGATTCCTAAGACCTCCTGTGCTGTTTGATGAATACTTGATATTATGTTCTCATATATGCATTTGGTATTTGTTAGTGTTTCGTCAAGTTTGGAGTCCATTCGAGTCTTATATAGTGTACGGGTGCTCTCATGAATTAAACTGGACAGATTGTATTGAGGAAGATCAATTCTTTCTAAAAGTTGTTCGTCTTGGCTTGATGAGACACTGTCCTTTAATCTATATGGGAAAACAATTTTTGCCCTGACCATGTGGTGATCTGACCCGCATACTACTCCTCTCATAGCTCTACTATCTCTAATGAGTATTTGTGAATTTTGTTTAACTATCACGTAATCTTCTATAGACTTAAGATTCCTTGTTGGTTGAAACCATGTATATTTGTGTATGTTTTTTGTGACAGTAATATCCGTTAGTTATTTTGAGTCTATTACTTTCACAGAGATTGATAAGTCTTTCTCCGTTATCATATACGACGTCTTCTCCATAAGGTCCAATTACATTGTTGTGGCGCTTGTCTCCTGTTCTTCCATTAAAATCGCCTAATAAAAATATTTCTCGGTTATTTCCAACTCTAGTAATAACTTCGTTTAATTTTGCAAAGAATTCGTCTTTTGCGGTTACATTCTCATCCTCTGAGGAGGCATAGACTGCTAGTATTGTTGTTTTTTTTTATGGTGTAGGGTGATATTTACTTGCAGGATATTTTCATCTATTGCAGTCCAGCTGGTAATTTTCCTTTTAAACTTTTTGTTAATAATTACGGATACTCCTCTCTTAGCTCTTTCTTCCTTTGGTGCGCCGCTATACAGGTGTATGTAGTCTCCTATCATTACTGATCCAACGCCCTTCTTCTTTGTTTCAGTGAGGGTCACTATGTTGAGGCCAAGTTGTTTTACTTCTTTGATGATCTCTTCAGTTTTACCCCTTATTCCTTGTACATTCCATGTACCTATCATTATGGTCCTTTTTCGTTGCCGTTTTCGTCTTTGTTTAGATCCGTCTATATATCCAAAAATACATACAGAGTTAAATTCATTGATCACCAATTTTTTAATGACTATTCCGAAATTTTTTGTTCAGGAAGAAAAGTGGGAGATGCATGCGTGAATGATCTGAGGGCTCTAAGGTATTCCAGAGATTTGCCTGTTCAATTCAAACTAAACTTTGACGAAGAGTAGCAGTTTTTAAAAGTTCGCAAAAATACGAATAATGCAGGAATCGCAAGAAAAATGTATAATAACCATTTGCACATTAAGAAGATAAATTTAATCATTACATTACATTAATTTAAAATAGTTGTGTTTATTTTAGTTTATATCAGAATGTCTATGCTACATGTTTGTTTCATTTCTTTTAATAATAAACACTTTATTTTTCTTCTATAATATTGTTCTTTGTGTGTAAAAAAGGCGTAAAAGAGCTGAAAGTATGCTACCAAAACTTCTTAAGACCTGAAATTAAATACTATTTAAATTTCAAAAACTCGTATCTGGCGTTTTTTTTTTCGAAAAAAATCTTTATTTTTTTCAAGTTTCATCGCCGTCTCAAATAATTCATTTCGTGGAACTACCCACATTAAAAAAAAAAACAACTTTAAAAGTTATATTTTCCACTATGTGAAGTTTTAGGTGATTTCCCAAAATACACTAATTTTGAGATACAAGGTTTTGACATCAGAACGACGATATGTTACTGTTGACATATAAGCTCATAAATGCTATAAATGCTAAGATAAGTTTTTGAGTTATGACCAAATAATGAGTTTGACGTTCTGATTATTTATTTAAAAATATTTCCACTCAAAATTTGATGAATACCTAGATAATCTCTAATAAGAGATAATAATAGATTGTATTATCTCATACTGCAGATTTAATTGTTGAACCCGTCTATACACGTGACTAAAAAAGACTTATTTTTTGCTAACTTGATTGGCTATAAATATGTTACACAATTAAAACAACGGTCATGATCTATGAATATAATTAAAAAAAACTGTACAGTCACAAATACTGTAAATAAGAACATAACACACAACAAGTTTATAATACACCAAAATTTATGTGAGCATAGCAATAACAGCTTCTCCAGGCCATAATGATATATGTTTAAATATTATTGTACCCGCCTTAGAATCTGGTCGTGGGCCAACTACAACTTCTCCGCTGTAAAGAAGTTTAGAAAGATCTGTGGATAACATCTTGTTCCCCAGATTGGAAGCCAGAATAAACGCTTTTCTTCTTGGATACCATCTCTGTACTACCAACAATTCATCTTCAGCATATTTCACATCTATGTTTGGTTTAGTAACTCCTTCTTTGTACACCGAGTTCATATAAATAGAAGGAGATTCAGTTCTTAATTCTACGGTTTTGTTTATTAGGTTTATTTGATCAAATTTACCGTGTATATTGACATCACCCTTTATCCAAGGAAGTACTACTTGTTTTTCATTTTGCCAAGGCATCATCGTAAGTTGATGCAGGTTTCTAATATCCTGTCGTTCTCCTGTTAAATCCGATATTTCCGGTAGCCCTATTTCGTCACCATAAAAAATTGATGGAGTACCTGGAAGCATTAGTTGGAGGAGGGTAACCCCTAGGGTACAGTTGCCAGAAGGTAAAATATTTGCTACGCGTGGTGAATTAACATCTCCTACTGACCAATGTATCCATGGCATTCCAGGTTTCGAATATAATGTGTTATTTTGCAAAGATTTAATTTGTCTGCTTACGGAAGTTACTCCTTGGCTTACATCTAGCCTGATATCAACCAAATCGACGTTATTTAAAATAAAGTTTAACGCAGGTGGTTTCAAGGAAGAGATAAAAGTATCGCTTACTATAAGAACTCTATGTTCTCCAAGAATTGTCTTCCAACGTTTTATTGATTCCACTAAGTTTGAATCTTCTTGTAATTTTTCCAAACCTTTGATATAAAATCCTTCCACGCCATTGGAAATCCAATGGAGAATTGCTTGCTCTACTACATCATATTCTCGGGTTACTTCCTCTTGTCTTAAAAACTCGACGTTAGATTCAGCGTAAGTTTCATTTCTTGTGTTCATTTTTTTATGAGCCAAGCTTTTAATATAAGGATATAATGGTAGATCTAATATTACAGAAATATTTCTTGCTTTTAGTTGTTTTACCATAACATTAAACTCACTTAAACTTCCCAGAAGAGGAGCTATGTCAGTTAAACTTGTAATATTATCAAAGTCATGGGGATAATTTGGATTTGGAAATATAGAATTAAATCTTACTGCTCGGACACCTAACTTCTGTATATATTCAGCTTTAAGAGTTATTCCTTTAAAATCACCTTCCATATTTTTCTTTCCACTGTAGAAGCTAGCAGGAAAAATTTCGTATAGTAGATTTCCTTGATACCAATATGTTGGAGGATTACACGTTTTAGGTAAAGTGGAAATCATTGCTATCACTAAGGCTAGCATGGCCACTAATGCCGACATATAAATCCATGCTGATATTTTTCTAATCACTGGCCAATTCCAGGACATAAAGAAATAATTGTCTGGAGGATTTCGGAAAGTTAGTTGAAAAGTTTGACTTTTTCCAAGACCTTCCTAAAAAACAAAAAAAAATAAGTAAAATATTAAATGTTTTATTTTACGTTGTGTTTGTTATGAACTTTACGTAAGTAAATAATGCTAAAATTAGAAAAGCTTGTGGTCCAGATGATACACCAACTGAGTTGCTGAAACTAATAGAGAATGATAACATAAAAGTAGTAGTAGGACTTTTTAATTCAATATATAACACCGGAGTGATTCCCGCAGATTGGCTCAAATCCATCTTTATCGCAATACATAAAAAACACAATGCGAGAAAATGCTCAGAATATCGATTAATTAGCCTAATGAGCCACACTGTTATAATTTTCCTCAGAATACTTCACAACAGAATTAGACGCAAATGCGGAGAAGATCTTGAAGATACCCAATTTGGTTTTAGAAATGCTCTGGGAACCAGGGAGGCACTTTTTGCGCTTAACATCCTATTACAAAAATGCCGTGACCAAAGAAAAGATGTATTTGCATGATTCGTAGACTTCGAAAAGGTATTCGATAAAGTACAGCATGTAAAATTAATGCAAATACTGAAAAATATCGGAATAGATGACAAGGATATTCGTGTAATAAAAAATTTGTACTGGAATCAAACTGCTATCGTAAAAATTGGAGATAACTACACCGATGAAATCCCCATACAACGAGGAGTCAGACAAGGTTGCATTTTGTCGCCAACATTGTTCAATGTTTACTCGGACCATCTATTTTAAACGGCACTTGAGAGATAACCATATGGAATAAAAATCAACGGGGAACTACTTAATATGATTAGATATGCAGACGATACAGTAATTCTATCATATAATATTGAAGGTCTTCAACTTCTGCTTGATCGTATTCACGAGGTAGGAGAGAAAATGGGCAGTAAAATAAACTCAAAAAAAATCAAATTTTTAGTGTTTAGTCGTGACCCACATCCCGATGCAAAGCTTCAATTGAACGGAGTCCAAGTTGAGAAAGTTCACAAAATGACATATTTGGGAACTGTAATAACGGATCAACTAGATACAGATATATAAATAAAACGTAGAATAGCAATGACTAAAACTACTTTCATGATAATGAAGTCATTTTTTGCAATAACCAACTCAGTTTAGAACTAAAACAAAGAATGGTTAAGTGCTATGTTTGGTCTGTATTTTTGTATAGTGCAGAAGTGTGGACGCTAAAAGTATCGATTATGAACAAAATTGAAGCATTGGAAATGTGGGTTCATAGACGAATGCTGAAGATACCTTGGACAGCAAGAAAAGCTAATGAAGAAGTACTAGGCAGAGAACTGCTAAAGACTGTTAAACATCGAAAAATGTCTTATCTGGGACATATAGTAAGGGGAAGTCGATATAAAATTTTACAACTGATCCTTAAAGGCAAAATAGAGGGCCGTAGAGGTGTAGGAAGAAAACAAGTTTCTTGGTTAAAAAACATTCGTGAATGGACTCAAATTATATGGATACCAAATGCAGGACAATTATTCCATATTGCAAAACATCGAGAAGCCTTCGCAATGGTGATCGCCAACGTCGGATAGTTATGATATGGCACGCGAAGAAGAAGAATAGTAGTAGTACTAGATAAGACAAAGAAAATAAGAAGAAGTACTGTCATTTGCAATGTCCAAGAATGACAGCTACTCTTAACCTAACATCCCTTGGTTGGCCGGCACACGTTGCTTTTTAACCTGATTGTAATTGTCTTTTTCTTATGTGTTAGAGTAAAATAATTTGTCAAGTTTGGTCTTTTACACCATGCCATTTTTATATCTTTTACTAATTGACTCAATCAATGAGTGGTGCGTTAATTTGTCACCTCTGAGTAGAACATCCGCGAAAGACAAATCTCAATAACGTAGTTTTTACAAAATTTAAACTTTTAAGTGTAACCTTAGGTTTCGAGGATACTTTACTAACAGTCGCACTTTATTTCAGTTTTTCCTGATGATGAAAGTAAACATTTTCGAAAGCTTGAAACTTAGTTAAAATAGTACATTTATTTCACCCAATAATTTGTCAGCAAAGATTTCTTTTCCTATATATATATATATATATATATATATATATATATATAAAATATATATATATATATATATATATATATATATATATATATAAGAGTAAGAAATTAACCATCCTGAAATTTATATTGTCAAAAGCGATAAAGGTAACGTAACTGTTGTAATGTATAAAGAGGATTACCTACAAAAAACTGGAGAACTCTTAAATGATACTAAGTATTACACTACACTTAGAAGGAGTCCTGTTTGTACTTTACAACAAAAAGCAAATTGTCTGGTATCAAAATTAAACAGTAAGAAATTTATTGATAATAAAAAAGCAAAAGAACTCAAAATTTATAATTCTATTGCACCACGGTTTTATGCTCTACCTAAAATACATAAACCAACTTTATCTATGAGACCAATTGTTTCATCTCTATGCCCTCCAAATGGACCAATAGCACAGCTCCTCACTGACATCTTAACCAATGCTTATAATTTAAACAACAATTTTTACATAAAAGATTCATTTGATTTTAGATCTTTCATTAATAATTTCCAATTACCACAAAATTATGTTTTAGTTAGTTTTGATGTAACATCTCTTTTTACTAATTTACCTTTAAATTTAATCATAAGTAGTGTTGAAAAACATTGGAATGAGATTTCGCAACATACTAATATTGACTTATTACATTTTAAAACACTCATCAACTTTGTTTTTGATTCTAATATTTTTATATTTAATGGTGTTTTTTATAAACAAATTTTTGGTAGCCCTATGGGATCTAGTCTTTCACCCATTCTAAGTAGCTATGTCATGGATGATGTTATTAGTGATTGTATCAATAATTGCACTTTTTTCATTCCATTTATCAAAAGATATGTAGATGATCTAGTTTTGGCACTTCCTAAACACAAAATTTTTGAAAACAGTCAACATTTTCAACAATCATAATCAACATATACAATTTACAGTTGAGGAAGAGGTAGATAATTCTCTACCATTCCTTGACATGAGAATTGTAAGAAATACAGACAATATGTTGAAAACTAGATGGTTCAGAAAACCCATATGTAGTAATAGATTTATAAGCTATTACTCTAATCATCCAAATAAATGAAAATGAACCTTATAACAGGATTAAAGGAACGTGTTTTAAAACTTTCTCATCCAGACTACCTACAAGAAGATCTTCATTTGTTAAAAAATATTTTAATTGAAAACTCTTATCCTCCTGATATGCTACATAGAATGCTTTTTTCTAATTTATTAAATATAAATAACTTAACACCATTTTTGCTAAATCTCAAAACACTGTATCCAACAATCAAAACATATATTATCATTCACTACCTTTTATACCATCATTAACTCCTAAATTAATACAAACATTAAAGGTTATTGACAATATAAAAATAGCAACAAAGAACATCAAAACTATTTCATCTTTATATTCCAAAACTAAATATCCTATAGACAAATTAGATCAAACAAATGTAGTATACAGCATTGTTTGTACTCAGTGTGAAGCTGAGTATATTGGTGAGACTGGAAGAAATCTCTCAAATCGCATTATTTCTCACAAGAGTGATTGTAGAATTAAGAAACCATCTTGTGCTTTGGCAGAGCATGTAATAGACAAAGACCATATTATGGATTTTGATAATATTAAAATTTTATGTAATGAAAGTAATAAATTTAAAAGAACTTTTTTGGAAATGGTTTGTATTAGCAAAAGTGATAATAATTTAAACAAAAGGTCAGAAATTCAAAATTTAAGCAAAATTTATAATTATATAATTTCTATTTAATTTATGCAGTCAGTAAAATATCACATTTTGAATTTTCCATGTATTTGTTACATTTTTTTGGGCATCTATCAATGGTGAATAAATCTTCTTCTTTTTTGTTACTTAACAAAGAAGAATTTTTTAAACAAAATTTTATTTTTGACAATATGTCAAAAATAAAAATTTTTAAGTTAGTATTTATGTCATTTTAGGCTGGTTGTAGCTATTCTATTTTTGTTTATAAATTCAATTTTTTTTTCTTAAGAAACTTCATCTAAATTTTTCAGAGAAACATTTATTAGAATAAGGCATTTTTTTATTAATATTTTTTGTATTTATTATGTATGCAGTAGTTTTATATAAAAAACTAATTTTATTTGGTGAGTTAACAAAAAATTTTTTATTTCTAGTTCAACTTTGTAAGACATTTTGTATTTTTTAGAAGCTCTTGATAAAAATTGTAATCACAATTGAAAGCTCGAGTAAAAAATAGTCAACAAATAGCCCCTTTTATTGACTCCAACCCATCAAAAACAGTGTTATATATATATATATATATATATATATAATATATATATATAATATATATTAAAAGATTATAAATAATAAGGTTATGTACATATATGCTACTCTGTATAAGAGACTAAAAGTTATTTTTATTTCGCTAACTACTCTAATTAGGTTGTTTAACATGGCTGTATATGAATGATGCTTCCAAAATAATCTTTACAATAAAATATATTTTTAAAAGGATATTTACATTCAGCAAATTTCTCCGTACGTCTAACCTAATCAACGCACGAAAACTTCGTAAAAGTTATAAATCTCCTTGTTTAAGAAGCTTAACTATGTCTGTATTGTTAAAACGACTTACACAAACTTTTAAAAGAAAATATACGTTTACACGAGATAAAGAAAAACATTTTTAAAGATCTATGAAAGGTATATCAAGCAAACATTAAAAGGTATATTAAAACATCTTGAGCTACATCTTTTACTTCGGTTTTTGTACTTCAATTAAGTCACGAATGTAAACATTATTCATTGGTATCCTAGAACTGTATTGTAAGTCTAACCATTATTATTTTCCCTCTATTGTAAAATACTTTTATTAATTTTTATTACATTCTGATACTCATTAGTATAACAATATACGAGCTTATAAGCTATTGAATGCAAAATACGCTACCTACTAGTATATTTTTATTATTAAATGTTAGAATAATAAAGAAATATTTACCTATTTTAAATTTACAGTGAATGAATATTTCTTACTGCCAGAGAATAGGCGCAAATTTCAAGGAGAATTGGTAGACCAACAAATAAGTGATACCCCAGTAAAAGAAATAACTACGAAAGAATTGAAGAAAGCACTAAAATAATCTAAAAATACTAAAGCACCTGGACCCGGAAATATCTCCATTGAAATGATTAAGTATGGCTCCAGATGTATGGCTTGAGTTGATTATTATGGGGTAAATTATTCAGCAAATGTCTCGAAAAAAAATATATCCCAGATGACTGGAATACGGAGTACATCGGCTCAAATTTAAAAGGGCGATAAGAGTTTATGCTTTAACTATGGCGGAATAAAGGTCACCAGTGCAATTGGAACAGAGTAGAATTACAACACGATGACACAGAATAAAAAACAATCAGAATGCGAACGCCATGTTTTAGACAGAAACATATACTCGAATTGAGAAATTTGTGACAAGCTACGACAAAACTGTAATTTAAATTTTTAGAGATTAATAATTTCATCATCATCATCATCAATGGCGCAACTCTTCGGGTGTTTTTGCCGCGTTTACTATTGCCTTCCATGTTTGTCGGTCCTGTGCCAGTAATTCCCATTGTCGTATTCTTATTTTCTCTAGATCTTCTTTGACTGCATCTTTCCACCTTTTTCTAGGCTGACCTACAGACCTTCTTCCATCTGGCCTTTCCCAGAATACATTGTTTATTAGGCGATTGTCGTTACTGCGTATCACATGCCCTGCCCATCTGAGTCTATTTGCCTTTATATATCTGACTAGATTTTCTTTTCCAAATACAGACTCTAGCTCGTTATTGTATCTGCCCCTCCATTCGTTTGTCACGCGGTCTCTGCAAGGGCCATATATAATTTGAAGAATTTTACGTTCCCACACCAGCAATTTATTTACTTCTCTTTTTGTTAGCGTCCATGTTTCGCTTTCATACGCGACTGCTGGTCGTATTATTTGTTGTCATTTGTGATTGTTGCTCCTAGATATTTAAATTCTTTAACCACTTCGAAGTTGTGATCATTTATAGTAATGTTTTGCCTTATTCGCCGTCGTTCTTGTTTTAAGACGACCATGTATTTTGTTTAGTCTTCATTTATTTTTAGACCGATGTTTAATGCAGCTTCTTCAAAGCTCGAGAAAATAGCTCAAAATTAATAATTTAGTACATACATGAAATAATTTAATCTATTCTTTAACTAAAAGTATGAATAAAATAGTGCATATTATGTCTGTAGGCGCCGTAAATAAATTAAACCGGATTAATTTGTCTATGTACGCCAGAAAAAATGTCACCGAACAGCACTGGTTCCATTTAAAACATGGCTGATTCCGTCTGCATGAACGAGATGCGCGTACTTATTTTTTTTTAAGTAGAGTGGGCATTCTGATTGTTTATTATTCTGTGACGATGATATATTATATGAAAAAGGAAACAAAAAGCAATGTATTAACTACCGGGGAATAACACTCCTAAACACCACCTACAAAATCCTTGCAAACATCCTGCTAGAAAGAACAATATAAGATATGCCGACGATACCTTAATCCTTGCCAATTGCGGAGAAGACCTTCAAAATCTAATGAATAAAATAAAACAGACATGTGATCAGTATGGATTAAAACTCAACGTTAAGAAAACTAAATATATGATAGTTAGCAAACAAAATTATATACAGAATGACGGTATAAAAGTCGAGATGCCACACTGGACAGAGTAGAGAAACTCGTGTATCACGGCAGTAATATCAATGAGAGGCGGGATCCAACCAGCAGAAATTAAAAGCCGAATAGAACAAGCCCCGAGCTGCCTTTGTAAAAATGAGAAACGTACTTTGCAGTCACGATCTTAGCATTGACCTTAGAGTTCGAATGACATCTTGCTACATCTTTCCTGTCCTGCTGTATGGAGTGGAAGCGTGGACTCTAACTGAGGCTATGCTTAAACGCTTGACAGCCTTTGAGATGTGGGTATACAGACGACTACTGAAAATAAGCTGGGTTGACAGAGTTAGAAATGAGGAGGTCCTTAGACGGCTGAGCCAAACAACACAACTGGTCAATATAATAAAGAAACGCAAGCTGGAATACTTCACATTATGAGACACCCTGAAAAATATGATCTTTTACATCTGATCATTCAGGGAAAGATCATGGCTGAAAAATCTAAGGCAATGGTATGGAAAATCAACTACATCGTTATTTAGAGCTGCTGTCAATAAAGTCACGATAGCGAAAATGGTAGCCAACATGATATCCAACGATCGATAACGGTCATGGAACTAGAAGAAGAAGATAGAACCAAAACATACACACAAGAAATCGTTGGAGATTATCAATGCGGATTTAGACCGGACCGCTCTTAATGATTATAATGATGATGACCGAAGAATTCTAGGCTTGAGCCTTTTGATA
The DNA here is from genome assembly GCA_918026665.1 of Diabrotica balteata. NCBI lineage: Eukaryota > Metazoa > Arthropoda > Insecta > Coleoptera > Chrysomelidae > Diabrotica > Diabrotica balteata. The sequence continues at coordinate 136,312,928 of OU898280.1, forward strand.
TTGGACCGAAGTATTTTGGTAGCTTATCCTCTTCTGGTAAATTCCTTAGCTCTTTGTGTGCCGTCTATTTCCCAATAAGCTGCAATCCATACCAGTATAACATTGTCTTTAGTCTATCAAATTATATATTGATATGTACTATATATTGATATGTACATGAAAAGCTATTATGTTAATTTTTTTTACACAATACAAGATTGCATAAAACAGGTTTTTCTCCCTTCTGATATTATGATTATATGCCATATTTTATTAATAAACATGAAAAATAATAAAGAAATTAACTGTCTTTAAACTTAAACAAAATAATTTTAGGAATAACGCCAAAAATACTATCCAAATGATTTTAAATTTCTCTAGTCGAAAATTAAGAACCCAACTGTTTAAGTTAGTTATGTTAAATGGGAAGAATTAATTTGACTTATTAAACTGTTTATTCGGGCTGTTGGGGCCGTTGTCTTCTGTTGAGATTAGTTCTCGACGTTTCGCCAACACTAGGGGTTGGCATCTTCTGGAGATGTTATGCTTCGCTTGTAAGCAGAAACTGACGACGCATTGTAGTGATGATGATTCAATGTTCATTCTTTGAGGGATAGGGTAAGGATATCTTTATTTCAAAGGAAAGAATGAGTGTGTCCGTTTAGGGTCGGTTGACCCTCTTCAGACTTGAGATTGCATGTTGATTGTGGACGTACAAAGGCAAACGCCCGGAAACCGCCGGCGTAAAGATCTTCTCCGTTGTCTTCTGTTGTTGTTTTGCACCTTTTTCGCCTGGAGGAGTTGACTTCGGAGAGCCAGAGAATCAGAGAGACAGGGGTTTGTGAAGTGTGTTGTGTCTTTTCAGTCTGTCTTGTTTGTGTTATTGAGTTAGGTGCGACAAGGCCGGGTCTCTAGTGACCATTGGTCCTGTGCAGTCTCGAGCTTAACCCGTCCCCGTAACCAGTGTATTGCACTGAAATTTCGTGGACGGGTGTGCTCGTGAGTGGAGGCGCCTCGGCTTTCGAGAGTCGGCTTGTCGCACTTTGCTCAGTGTGGGTATGTGTGAATTCCAACAGTGACGGACGCTACCATTTCGGTGTTACAGACTCCTCGAACCGTCTAGATTCTCCCCGGCCGCCCACAGATCCCGTGTAAAGTAACGGGGGCTGCAGGCGGTCGGGGGTCCCGAGGGTGAGGGTGCATCGGTAGCATGAAAGAGGACCCCTTTCACTGTTGGAATGTGGAGTTTGTGTGTAGTTGTGTGTGTATGTGTATGTAAGTGAATGTCATTGAACTGACCCGACAGCAGCCTACACCGTTTCCCCTTATCCCTTGTTCCAGCGTCGTTTACGCGTTCACAAACAACACGAGACTAGTGTATTGCACTAAAATCTCGTGATTGTTGTTTGTGTTCGCCAACGGCGAGGTTTTGGGGTTTAGGTCGGCGGTGCCTGCAGCTGTCGAGTCAGGTGAGAAAATAGTTGCGGCTATTTCCTCAGGGACGGACAGGTATCGTTTAGTAGTGAGATTGGGAAACCGCAAAAAACCAATCTCCCCCTGTCCGGGGTTAGGAGTGGGATGGGTGAGTGTTAGGATATTGAGGGTGGGTGATTGACTAGGCTATGCGATAGGCATATGGAGTGGCCTCTAAGATTTCGAAGTAGTCAGCCGGAAGATCATCGATGCATGATTGCAATAATATTGAGGGAGGATGTGGGAATTTTCGTTTGGGAATCCGGGTGACTGTGTGTCCTCTGAAGGAGCAGGAACTTTTTAGTGTATTTTGGGTGTTGGATGGAGGACCGTTGATAGTTCTAAGGGTGAAGTTCCTGTTGAGAGTTTTTATTCTCTCGAGAATAGGGGTGGTGTTTGCCAATCTATGGATTTCACGAGAGGGGAAGTCCCATCTCTTTCTGTTGGTTTTGCGTAGGATACTACGTTCCGTCGAGAGTAGCTTTTTCCTCTGTCTCTCCTTTAGAAGGCAATATAAGTGTGCCTTATACTCTATAACAGGTCGAATAAAGGTTTTATAAGTATGTGTGAGAGTGGTGTTATTCGTCTTGCCAAACGTCCCTGCAAGTGGTACTAGGAGTCGGGCTCTGTTTCTGACCCTATCTAAAGTTGCCTTTAGATCAGCTTCCCAATTAAGCGTCCTGTTAAATAGGACGCCTAGGTAGTTAGCTGTCGGGCTAGTCACGAGCCTGTCTCCCATTAGGTACAGAGGCGTTTGTTCAACATTGTTGGCTGCAAGACGCCCAGATGTAAATGGGGCGCGAAACACAATAGTTTGTGTTTTCGCGGTGTTTAGGGTAACTCTCCACTTATTGCACCAATTTTCGACACCGTTTAGTAGAGTTTGTGCCCTTCTAAAGGTAGTCACGGGAAAGTAGCCACTCCCTGTTGTCAGGAGAGCAGTATCGTCCGCGTACAGAAATAGATGGGTATGTGGAATGTGAGGAGTGGGTATGGAGCTGTTGTATGTGATATACAGCAATGGTGCAAGTACTGAGCATTGAGGCACTCCTGCTCGAGGAGTGAATGGGGTGGACAATTGATCGCCTACTCTTACCCTGACCGTTCTGTTGGTAAGATATGAGTGGATTATTTTAATGAATTGAAGAGGGAGGCCGATGTCCAGTAGTCTCCGAACAAGTCCGTCGTGCCAGACTTGATCGAAGGCCTTCTGAACATCAAGAAAAGTGGCGATGGCGATGCTGTTGCCGTTTATTGATTGTGAGACTTTGGTTGTGAAGTCTATTAATGCATTGTGAGTGGAACGTTTTGGTTGGAATCCATACTGAAATTTGGGAATGATGTTATTTGTGTCCAGAAAGTCGCTGAGCCTCTCCTTAAGGATTAGCTCAAGGACTTTCCCTAGAGAATTGATTAGTGAGATGGGTCTGTATGATTCCACGTTCGTGCGAGTTTTGCCCTTTTTAGGGAGCATAATTGTATTAGCTATTTTCCAAGGAGTAGGAAAATAGTAATTTTTAAGACATGCATTAATAGTTTTGGTGATTAGGGGTATTATACTCTCGGGAAGTTGCTTTAGACACCTTCTACTGATATTGTCAGGTCCGGGAGAGTTATTTTTGCCGATGCGGCAATAACTCTCCGTTTCTCTGTCAGTAATAGGGTCCATGATAGGGACGTGATTTGGAGTGTTATGCAAGAGAGTATTTCTTACCACATAGTCGGTTTCGGCTTTGAATAGGCGATCAAAGTTTGGATTGTTTGGTGTTTGAAAGTTTTCGAAGAGTGAGTTTCTGAATGCTTCGGCTTTCAGTTCAGGTGAACTGATAATTTGGTTGTCGATCAACAGATGGGATGGTTGAGAAGTTTTTTGTTTTGTTAGGACTTTGAATTTGTTCCAGAATTTAGTCCCATCTCTGTAGTCCAATTTCGAGGTAGTATCTTCCCACTGGCGAGCCTGTAGGATAGATATTTCCCTCTTAATTCGAGCAGAGATGCGGTTATACTCTGTTTTGACTAGGGGGTCTCTGTTGATCTTGTATTGACGTAAAAGACGTCTTTTTTGATGTATTTTGGCAATGATATATTGTGGAAGTGCCGGAGAGAAATATTGTATGGTTTTCATAGGAATTGAGTGATTGATTGCCTCGGTTAGGAGGTTCTCAATTTGAATCGCACTCTGGTCAATACTTTCATTTGTATTGATTTCGCCTAACTCGGGAATGTTGTTTGTGATGTAGTGTTTGAAATTTTGCCAGTTTGCATTACGATAATCTCTTATTTGTCTGGGAGGTGGAGGAATTATTGGTGACATGATATCAGTGTTAACTAATATCGGAAGATGGTCGGACGTTATTGTATCGCCTATGTGACATCGATCCTCGAACCTATGCATCACGCTACCAGTAACGATGATGTGGTCGACAATAGATGCCCCAGCGGCTGACAAAAACGTATAATCAGTGTTGGTGATTCTGATAATAGGAAGGTCTAGAAGTGTATCGGAGAGTACGATGCCTTCCGGATTTGTGGAATGATCACCGAATTGAGTATGTCTACAATTCAGGTCACCCATGAGAATTGCTTTGTTTAGAGTTGAGAAGTACTCTAAGAGTTCGATGGAAAGCGGGTTCGCTGGATGCTTGTAGTAAGAGATTATCGTGAGGGTTTGGTTATTGGGAAGATGGAGGTCAATTGCCAGGAAGTCCACGTTGGGTGGAGGTATATTTTGAGGGAATACGTGGGGGGAGTGTGGTAATCCATGTTTGATAAGGATACCATTCCACGGGAAACCTGACAGCGGCTTCGATAGATTGTTGTATATCCTGCAAAAGTAGGAGTGTTTTGACAGAGAGTGTCAGTGACGGCTAGGATTTGGATATTATGCTTTTGCAGGATATGTTTGATTAGGGGTCTCTTTCTAGAGATCCCTTGGCAATTAACTGCTCCTAGTGTGAAATCCATGAAAGGTTTAATAGGAAGGGTGGAAGGTCAGATCGACCTTGTTGCTGTGGCCAGACAATGTGATTGTATGGCCGAAAATTCTTTCCACCACAGAACTTGTGATGGAAGTGATAAGGTCCCGTCTTTCGGGAAGGATGTTAAGTAGTACTAAGGTACTAAGTTTTATTGTGTTTTTGAGATCGGTTGTTAGATCGAAAGGGGGAGATGACCTTTCGATGGATAAGGGTTGGATTTGGTGAGGGTTGGCGGGTTGTTCGTGCCTTTTAGGGCACCGGGAGGAGTAGGCAGCGTGTTCGCCGCTGCAGTTAGGGCATTTTAGTTTTGTTGGATTTGGGCAGTCGCTTGTACTACGGAGGCAATATTTATAATTCCCACTCGCCTCCCCTCCACTGGTTTCGGCTTGAGGGGGCGTGTCGTTGTTTATAGTAGCTTTTCTATCTCCGTGTTTGGCGGGAAGGGCGTTTGTGGATTTTAATACTGGTATCCATGTTTTGTTGATTTTTAGTCCTTCTTCTATCCTATTGAAATTGTTTGGGTGCTTGTATATTTCCACCGCTTCCCGATATAACCGTGGGTAGTACTGTGAAGTTTTGTCCAGCATCTGTGTTTCTTCAAATAGTATTCGATGTTCTCCGCTTCCCAAAGCGTGTTCGGCAACGGCAGATTTGTCGATATGTCCTAAACGACAATGGCTTTTATGTTCATTTATCCTGGTGTTGGTGTGTCTTTTTGTGGTTCCCACATATACCATTCCACATGTGCATGGTATTCGGTATACTCCGGCCGTTGCTAATGGGTCGCGTTTGTCTTTTACCGATCTTAAAACAATCCTTGATCTTCTTTGTAGGTCTGAAGATGGTCTTTATGTTGGCTTTCTTGAGTATTCGCCCAATTGGGCGAATACTCAAGAAAGCCAACATAAAGACCATCTTCAGACCTACAAAGAAGATCAAGGATTGTTTAAGATCGGTAAAAGACAAACGCGACCCATTAGCAACGGCCGGAGTATACCGAATACCATGCACATGTGGAATGGTATATGTGGGAACCACAAAAAGACACACCAACACCAGGATAAATGAACATAAAAGCCATTGTCGTTTAGGACATATCGACAAATCTGCCGTTGCCGAACACGCTTTGGGAAGCGGAGAACATCGAATACTATTTGAAGAAACACAGATGCTGGACAAAACTTCACAGTACTACCCACGGTTATATCGGGAAGCGGTGGAAATATACAAGCACCCAAACAATTTCAATAGGATAGAAGAAGGACTAAAAATCAACAAAACATGGATACCAGTATTAAAATCCACAAACGCCCTTCCCGCCAAACACGGAGATAGAAAAGCTACTATAAACAACGACACGCCCCCTCAAGCCGAAACCAGTGGAGGGGAGGCGAGTGGGAATTATAAATATTGCCTCCGTAGTACAACGCGTCGTCAGTTTCTGCTTACAAGCGAAGCATCAACATCTCCAGAAGATGCCAACCCCTAGTGTTGGCGAAACGTCGAGAACTAATCTCAACAGAAGACAACGGCCCAACAGCCCGAATAAACAGTTTAATAAGTCAGACGATGGCCGTGAAAGCCTAACGCAATTTAAGAATTAATTTGTTTTATTTCTTACGTAATTGAACAAATAGATTTATAATTAAACAGTTGTACTTTGACAATGGCTTCTTATCTTCAAGTAGAAATGATAAAATGCTGAAATACCGCAAGAAAATAAAATAATTTCAGGACTATGTCGATACTAACAAATTATTAAGGGAGGAATATAAAAAAAAGGTTAAAAATTATTTCCAAAAACTGCAGTAACGTTAAAAAAAATAACTCATCAATAATAAATTAAAAAAGTAATAGTTTTAGAAGCATTGATTCAGTAGAAATATTCTGAGAATAAGCGAAATGCGTTGGCCAGGTTCAGGAACCGAAAATATCGGGGAACACCGCGTTTACTATTCTGGAACGGCAAACATGAATTGGGTGTCGGCAGTATATTGACAAAAGAAGTGGCAAAATCTGTTGGCAACTTTATCCCAATCTTAGCAAGATTGATGCTCATACAACTAAAAGCAAGACCAATCGACATTAATATAATTCTAGTGTATGCACCTACAACAGAAGGAACAGAAGAAGAGTTAGAAGAACTATAACATAGCATTAATCAAGTCGTGAAAAGTTTGAAAAAGCAAGACCTAACAATTGTCATGAGTGACTTCAACGCTAAAGTTGGGGCCAGCAAAACATTATCTGCAGTTGGACAATTTGGTCCAGGAAACCGGAACGATCGGGGAGATACGTTGGAGATTTTTGCGGAAGCAAATCAATTGGTAATAATGAACACCTGGCTTAAGCTACACCCAAGGAAACAGTACACCTAGAAATCTCCATAGGACTCTGTGGGAAGGATTGTAAGAAATCAAATTGATTACATGCTAGTAAATAAGAAGTATAGGAACAGCTGTACATCTGTCAAAACATACCCGGGGCAGACATAAATTCCGATCATGTGCCAGTTGTAGGTAATTTCAATGTCAGAATGAAGAAGTTTACAAGTAATTCGATTAAGAAATATGATGTTAGAAAACTGAAAGATCCCAATGTTCGACTGAAGGTGAGTGAAAACCTCAATACAAAGGTGCTAACATGCAAAAATGCAGGAACTATAGAGGAAAGTCTGACCATCATACAAGAAACAGTGAGAGAGATAAAAGAACAATACCTGAAGAAACCATGAACAGACAAAGTCACCAATGAAGAAGTACTGCGGAGGATGAACACAACTGCGGATTTGGTCAACATCGTGAAGGCCGCAAGCTGCAGTACTTGGGACATGTGATGAGAAATCGAGGCAGATACGAGCTACTTCAATGCATTTTACAAGGCAAAATTGAAGAAAAAGGGGCCCCAGAACGAAGAAGAATATCCTGGCTTGCTAATCTGAGAGCAAGGTATAGAAAGACCTTAATACAGCTATTTCATATAGCAGCCAACAAAGTCATCATAGCCAGAATGATCACCAACGTTCGGAACGGACAGACACCCTAAGAAGAAGATTCAGTAGACCTGTGACTAAAAAATATTATTTACCTCTTGCTCTTTTTCTTCGTTATTTCCGTTACGGTTAAGATAAATATTTCTGTGATTTAGTAGCTGAGACTCAGCTAAAGCTGATGAACTTGAGGAAGCTGATTCTGCCTTATCTTCATCTGATGTTCCATCACCTAATGAAATGAAAATTGAATTAGTTCCAACAATCTATTAAAAAAAAAATAAAAATAGTTAATACTTAAGAATAATAAAGTTTTTTTAAAATAATTTAACTCCTACACTGCCGGTCCTACACCAGGATAGCGTACTGGCCTTGGTGATGGTATCAATGCATAGTGGATACTGTCAATGAATTCCAAGAAATACTTAAGTCTACACTGCTCTTCTTCACCTGTAAAAAACCCATTGCAAAAAAGAAACTCACTGAAGAACCAAATCAGACGAAGTTATAGCAGAAGTAAAACAAATAAAAATTAGGTAGGTATCACAGTTCTTATAAACAAAAAAGAGGCCAATATAGCGAAGCCATGGGAGGATTTATACAATATTTATTATGGATTAGAGAAAGACAAGAGAGTACAAGCAGTAGTATCAATAGTAATAAAAACTTGAGATCATTGGAATATTCCCTGCCATCAGAAAGTGCATCAAATACATAATAAACAAATATGTCCTATGAGAACTGCTTAAAACTATAAATAGCCACAAAGAAATTGTGCCGTGGAAAGATTTTAATGATTTGACAGGCAAAATAAATGACAAGGTCGTAGCAAAATACAGGGACGACTAAATAAATGAAAATGCGGAATATTTAATCAAATGCATTTTCTAAAAATCTCAAATAGATTATACCAACATAAAAACATACATAAATATACCTAAGTCTAACCAACGAGAAACAGTAAAAGAATTATAGATTATGTTATAACAAAACAAGAAACACACATACAATCAGAAGAACTGAGAGTATTAAGAGGACCAGTGTGCGAAACTCACCTAACTGGAACTGACTGACTGACAACCAACCAGCACAATCAAAATCACTGGAAGTCAATTCACCTAAGACCCCAGAATACCTATCAAGACATAATAAATAAAATCCATGAAGCAGCTGATGGTCCCAAGACTATGGTGGCAAAAATACCTTCTGGGAAAGTAAATGCGAAGAACTCAACACATATATAAGGTCAACAAGATAAAGGGAAACATGGAAAGCGGTAAAAACCTTATAACAAACAGAAAAAAAACGAGTGGAATAGATTTAATAAAAGAAAGATTTAGTCGAATGTTTTATTTCGTTATTATGTCCGATAAACCTTTACCTGTTTGATTCAAGTTACATACAATCAATCACGTTTTATAACTCCTTTGGATTGTTCATATATTTTAATACAAAAGTTTTTAAATCATTAGCAGTCCTTTTCCCGTTATAATCGATAACAAATTTTCCGTTTTTAAACAATTTCAGCGTCGGGAACTCGGATATGTTGTATTATTCAGCAATTTTCGGCACAATCAATCATCACAAGACAAGATTTGTGTCCTTCAGAGCTAAGTTGCTGGGCTGCTACGTTATACTCTGGCTTAATTTTCTTACAGTACCCACACCAATTAGCGTGAACATGACTAGAACCACTTTGTCCGCAAGCTGAGTTCTAAAGTTTTCACACCATGGAACACTACGGCCGGATCTACTATCCATTCAGTGAATAGATACGGTTGATAGTTAGGTTGATACGGATGTGTATGGAACGGTAAAGATGTAAGGTGAGACTTGGACAACAATACTCGAAATTCGAAATAAACAATGGACTAAAACAGGGAGATGAACTTTCACCACAACTCTTCAACTTAACTCTGGAGCACATAATCAGAAGTGCAAGAATCGACAAACCGAATACAGTATTTCATCGAGAAGGACCAAACTTACTACTGGCATTTGCAGACGATATCGATCTAATAGGAAACACACGATTAAGGATGAAGAAGACATTTGTGAGGTTCGAGAAGGAATCAGAAAAGATGGGGCTCCAAATCAAGTAAAACAAGACGAAATATATGTATATGGGCTGCAATAACCAAAACAGAGACAGAATTAGCCAGAAAATCACCATCGATGACTTTAACTTTGAGCGCGTTAAAGAACTCAAGTATCTTGGAACAATAACGGGTCACAAGAAATAAACAACAGGATTGAGGCCGGCAACAGATGTCTTTTTGTCCTCCAAAACCTTATAAAATCGAAACAACTAACAAGACGTACGAAGATACAGGTCTATAAAACAATAATAAGACCCGTTGTAATGTATGGAAGCGAAACGTGGACGATAACAAAGGCAAACGAAGAGAGACTATGTGTTTGGGAATGAAAAATCCTAAGAAAGATCTTTGGTCCTGTGCTGGATGAAGCCTTAGGACAATATCGGATAAGAACTAACAAAGAGTTCGAAGAACTTTACCCAGACGCCAACATAATAAAAGAAATAAAGTCCAGAAGACTCCAATGGGCAGGACACCTCAGAAGACATTCTGATGAACGAACAGTAAGACTGGTGTGGGAGGAAGTCCCAACTGGAAGGAGACCACACGGACGCCCTCGTCTCCGGTGGCGAGATAATATAGCAGGAGATCTAAGCACTATGGGCGTGGAGAATTGGATGGAGGTTGCTCAAGACAGAAAACAGTGGAGGCATGTTGTCGAGTCGGCTAAAACCCACGAAGGGTTGTAACGTCACGGAGTAAGTAAGTAAGAGTATTTGATCTCTGAGTCC